>OX637863.1:44723856-44993713 GCA_951802705.1 Netelia virgata | reverse complement strand
GGGGGGTGAGAACGAGCAAGAGCGAACCAACAGTAGAGCAAATAGTATAATACGACAACGAAACCAAGGAACGAACAATTTCTCTGTCCTCCCTTTCCTGTCGAGGGAAAGACGAAGATGGGGAGAGAGAGAGAGAGAGAGAGAGAGAGAAACGTCTCTCGCTTTCGGGAAGGTCCTACTCGTTGCCTACACCATTAATCTTCGAGACAACGTCGATTCTACGAAGAAACTTTGAACGTGCCCAGAGACGAAAGAGAATCAGAGAGAATCAGAGAGAGAGAGAGAGAGAGAGAGCGTGAGATAGAGCGGGGGGTGAAGAAGAGATCGAGAAGAGTTAAAGACTACGAGGAAGATGAAAACTCGGAATGGAATGAGAAAAATGATGAAATCTCTTTACCTTGGATCGATTAAAAAAAAGAATTGAGGATGAGGCAAAATGAAGAAAAGGACGAGAGGAAGCGAGAGAAGAAAAACGAAGATAACAAAAAGAAAGAAAAGAAGACGAAGAGGCGGGAGGAGAAGGAGGAGGAGGAGGCAAGCAAAGAGCCAAATCTGTAAACATCGAAGAGTTTTCGGGGGTGATGAAGAATTAAAGGAACACGCGTCGGGACCAGAAGACTGAATGGAAGAAATCTCGCTTGGAACGAGAAAAAAACAAAACAAAAAACAAAACAAAAAAAGGAGGATGAACGAAGAAGAAGCAAGGCTGGATCGGCGATCCGTGAATAATGCCTGTGTAGCTTTCTTACTCGCTCTTGTTCGCGACATTGCCGAGTCTCCTCTCTCTCTCTCTCTCTCTCTCTCTTCGAGGTTTCGGGGGTTATTTCATGCTCGTGAACGAACGAGAAGAAGAAGGGAGAGAGAGAAGATAATCCGGTAATCGAGTGCTCGAGCACGAATTTATTTAACGTTTCTCGGTTTCGTTTGTCTCTCTCCCTCTCTCTCCCTCTCTCTCTCTCTCTCTCTCTCTCGTTCTTTTTGTCTCTCTGTGTGTATATCCGGTCTTTCGCAGACACAAAACTCTCTTCAGACGATGAAGGAGAAAGAGAGAGGTGAGAAAAAGGTGGAGGAACTTTACACCGAAAAATCCCCATATAATTTACCGATCCGTTGTTACCCTCCCTCGCCCCATTTACCCCTCCTCACGGTAACAGGACACATAGAAGCGAGAGTAATTCATTTAGCACTCTCGTTTGTACGTGACCGTGCGTACGTCCCGAAATCTCTCGAATATTTGACCAAGCTCGGGGCCGTTTAACAATGAAAATAGCGAGTCTACGAGGAAATTCTCTTTGAGCTTCTCTCTGTCTCGCTTGTAAAATGCTGAAGACCTGCGTGCACCTTCCGCTGGTTCCACAGGTCGATCGGTTTACGACCTCACGGCGCCTTCTACCTTTGCACATTGCCACCTGCTCTGCCAACGGTTTCGCACTCTCGCCACAACGTGAACAAAAAAGGCCTCGTATTCGGGAAACGTTTGAACGAAATCGAAAAAGATGAGGAAGATGAAAAAGATAAATAAGATGAGCAAGATAAATAAGACGAAGCAAAAAAAGAAACGAAAAAGATAAAGAAGATGAAGAAAATGAAGAACATGGAAAAGACGAAGAGGATGAAGGAGGACGAGGAAGATGAGAAGGATAATGAGAATGAAGAATGACAAAATAAAGAAGACGAAGAAAAATAATTGGAATATTTGTAGTGCGTACGCGAATCACAGAGATTATTGAAACAGCGATAAAAGAATGGAAGAAAAAAATATAGGCGCAAACAAACGAAAGAAAGAAAAGAAAAATCGGGCGGGGGAGAGCGATGAAAAAAAATTGCGTGCATGTGCGTTCGTTATAAAGGCGTCAATGCGACGATAAACGCCTTCGGATCTGGGACATCTATTTATGCTTGGTCTGCTCCGAAGCCGATTGAGCGTGTCAGAAGGCATATTGCACAGAACTCGAGAGGCCTCGAACATTCTCAATTGGAGAAAAAAGAAAAGAAAAGAAAAAATGTACGTCACATAAAGAAAGACAGAGAAAGATGGAGGATGAGAAAAGTGAGAGAGAGAACAAGATTCCCGTATCAATAGCGTTTTGAAATCGTTCTCTCGGGTGAAAGAGGACGCCGGGAGAAGTACGAGAAGAAGAAGAAGAAGAAGAAGAAGAAGAAGAAGAAGAAGAAGAAGAAGAAGAAGACGAAGAAAATTGAGATGAAAGGAAAAGAGAGAAGAGAAGGGTGTCGCGAGAGCCCTCAAAAAGTCTCGAGCAACTAATGGACCTTCGTAAGAGACGGCCAAAAGATACGAAGAAGAGCGAGGAAAGAGAAAGCGCCAAGGGCTTAAAAAGCGTCCGACGGTCGATCTTCTTTTTTGTGCTTCGGTTTAAAGTAAACAGGAAGAGCCGCAACGTGCGCGACGAGAACACGATGTTGTTTGAACAGAGAATCCTCGAACATCACGACGAAACACGCGCGAGCGCCCTCGACGATGATGAATTTTCGAATAATGGAAATGAGAGATATTAGCCCGACTCGTGTCTTTCGCTCCGACGATTTGTTTTTTTCTTTCTTCGTTCGTTCTTCTTCTTCTTTTTTATCAATGACGGACCGGAATTTTTTTCAATGGAGAAAATCTCGCGGGTGGAGAGAAAAAGCCGCGCGACGGCTATTTCGATTGGCGAGAAATGGCGACGAGAGAGCGAAAAGCATGCATGCGAAGAGATACGGAATTCCGAGAGAGAGAGAGAGAGAGGGGAAGAGAGAGAGAGAGAGAGAGAGAGAGAGAGAGAGAGAGAGAGAGAGAGAGAGAGAGAGAGAGAGAGAGAGAGAGAGAGAGAGAGAGAGCTTTGATATCTATGAACGGGCGACCGTTAACCCCGCGCGGCGTCGATCTCGTTTTACGCCCGGCGTTTATAAGCGCTCTCTGCTCTCTTATCGCCCACGCCGGGGCGACAGGACAAATAGTAAACCGAGTAGTAAAACGCGCTTGACGTTCTACGTTACGTTTATACCGCCTGTAACGCGACTCGGGCCACCGCGCGCTACTTTTTTTTTCGCCGCTAACGGAGCAGGAAGATAGCCGCGAATCGCGAATACCATTTACTTTTCGATACGTTTTTCATTAATACTATACGATTATCAAAATTGTTCCACCCTGCGAAGAAAATCAATATTTAAAAAACGTCCGATGCGATTATATTTTTACATTTGTTTTCTTTTATATAAAATGAAGAATTATATCGAGACAAAAAAGAAAACGCAACGCGATGCGTATGGAAAAAATGGAAGTACGAGTAGTTTCGAAGAAGAAAAGAAAAAAGGAAGGAGCGCGGGAGATGATTAAAGAGATAAAAATAATTCCGTACGAATGAAGATAAAAAAAATAAAATTTTTAAACGTCGGAAATAGGAAAAATGATTTTTTATTTACAGGGGTAGGCGGGCGGATCTCTGGTCGATTGCTCGATGCGAAATCTGTGTCATGTCGCGTAAACATACTATAATAATACTATAAATACACATAAAGTTTGTGTGTGTGTGAGAGAGAGAGAGAAGCTACGAGGATAGGAGAGGAAAGAAGAAATTCACGAGACGAAAAGTGTATATGCGGGCGCCGGCGCCGCCAGACCCGCTTACACCGCCCGTCGGAGAAAAGGCATTATACGTTCCGCACGTTTCGAAATATATCGACGTACGTATATATATATATATGTATTGGCGTCAGGCGATATATCCTCCTTCGCCCTTCTCCCTCCTTGTGGCTATCGGATTGTTAACGGTTACTCGTTTTTCTCTCTGACTATCTCGCTCTTTCTCTCTCTCTCTCTCTCTCTCTCTTTCTCTATGTCGAACAATCTCTTGCAAAATATGTATATATATAATACACTCGCAGCATCCGACAACATACGGGAGATTATTAAAGACGCTCTAAGAGATAAAGAAAAAGATAAGAAATTAGGAGAAAATATGCGTCCTGGACAATCTTCTTTTTTTTGAAGAAGAAAAAACACGCGAGGAAAGAATAGAAACAAAAAAAAAGTGAGGAGAAGTGGATAATGAGGAAATAATGACGAATTCGAGAATGATGGACCTAAAAAAATTGAGATCATTACCGTTTTCAAATCGTGACCAACGAATTCGAAAATAAAGAAGAATAATCGATGGAGGTCGATATATTTCACCAGGAATTTTGTCGAATAAATTGATCGCTATTCTCGAAACGGACGAGTATAAAACAAAACGTGAAACACAAGTCGAAGAGTCGAAGGACCACGTTTTATTCCGAAAATCTGAAAAATATGACCACAGGCTCCATTTTTTTTTTAAAGAAGAAAATGCGAAACAAGAAACGAAGAAAAATGGCGGAGTGTGTAAAGTTTGTAAAATGAGGTGGTCGCTATTTTAAGAAGAAGATGCAACGAGAAGAAATATAAAAACAACAATAAATATAAAAAGAAGATAAAGAAGAAAGAAGACGAGGAAGAAGAAGAAGAAGAAGAAGAAGCTAAAGACGTTGGAACGAAGATGGAGGAAAATGGAGGAAGCGAGGGTTATAATATTCGTCCAGGAAGTCTAGAAGAAAACAAGCCGATCGCCGTTTTGCGAGGAGATCCTCGAGATCGAGTGGTCTTTTCCTGCGCGTCGTCGCAGCATCACAGATCTTACGAGCGCGGATGGCTCGCGACGGCGAGAAGCGACTCCGGCATTATTCTGCCCACGCGAGAGAGAAGCGTCCAAAGCGTCGGTGTGTTACTCTTCCCGCGTCTCCTCTCTCGCGAGAAGAGTATCGCGTGGGATTCTTCGAGGAGGTGCGTACACTTTATACATACTCCTCTTTTCTCTCTCTCTCTCTCTCGCTCTCTCTCTCGCTTGCAAATCTTCTTTTTTTTCTCTATCTCGTCGCTTCAGTTCGCACTTCGGCGAAACGTTCTGGCCATAGAGAGAAAGAAAAAGGTAGAGAGAGAGAGAGAGAGAGAGAGAGAAGACGAGGATCAGCAGCAGAGAATACGCCGCGGCGCCCGTGTGACGTTGGACCGGTATGCTAAACACCGTAAAGGACTCGCCGACACCTTCGCTCGTTTCTCTTTCTCTCTCTCTCTCTTTCTGTTTCTCTTTCTGCCGTCTTCGAGCTATCGAAGCAAGAAGACGAAGAAGAAGAAGAAGAAGAAGAAGAAAAGGAAGAAATCGGCAGCTCGAAGATCAGGAATAAACGGGACGACGAAACTCATACCCGCGACTGAAATGAAAACGAAGAAGAGATGAAGACAAGACGAAGATACCAGGAGAAGAAATGAAGAAATTAAATGAAGAAATTATGGAAAAATGTGAAACGATCGGAGCAAAGAGAGGAAGAAAAGGGGAAGTAATGAAAGAAAATTAAGAAAAAAAAAGAAGAGAAAGAAGCGAAAGAGAGAACGGACTCGCTCCAACACCGAGGCTCGTTCGGTTCAAAAACCGAGACTAAACGCGAAGTATAGACTATAAGAAAGACGGAAATGGCGAGTACGAGAGTAAAAAGGAGAAAGAGGGAGAGCGAGAGAGAGAAAGATAGAACGCCTACGACCCGAGAGTCCCAAGTGTGTACGCGAACGCGATTTTATTGCCGCGCAAGTCTCGAGACTGGGTGGAAGATGGGAATGTTGGCGCCAGTTTCATACCAGTAAGCGTATAATGCTATAGTTATCGGCCGCGCGGTGCGTACGGCTCGAGCCGGAGTTTGTGGCGTATCGCAAATACACACCCGCGCCAGTCCAGTCACCACCGTATTATGTTTCTTCCCGTTTTCCTTTTCTTTATTTCTTCGTCTTCTTCATCTTCATCTTCTTCTTCTTCTTCTTCTTCCGCCGATTCTTCTCTCTTTCTCTCGCGAGCCCCGAAACTCGAAATTCCTCGTCGTGGGTCCCTCCTCGATTTCGATCGAGATTCAAAGATCGATCCGCGCGCACG
Organism: Netelia virgata; assembly: GCA_951802705.1. Taxonomy (NCBI): domain Eukaryota; kingdom Metazoa; phylum Arthropoda; class Insecta; order Hymenoptera; family Ichneumonidae; genus Netelia; species Netelia virgata. The sequence continues at coordinate 44,987,777 of OX637863.1, read as the reverse complement.
GACCGACTCTCGACACCCCTTTCGTTTCTCGCGCGCCAAACACGTAAGAAAAGAAGAACTCTGGCGGAGATTGTATCTTCGCGGAGAAAGATCGGTGTTTGAGAAGAGAGTTTAGAGGAGAAGCCTCTTCTTCGTCGAGAGGGAGAGAGAGAGGGAGAGAGAGAGAGAGAGAGAGAGAGAGAGAGAGAGATGGAAAGGGGTTTTGCCTTTTGGGAAATCGCGAGATCCCATCGTGAAATTCTCTCCCGCGCGTGTTTTAAAACGCCAATTTATTTATTTCCCTCTCTCTCTTTACATTTTGAGCCTTTCGCGCGCCCAACGGCCTTTTTTCACCTAGCCATAGCAACTTCGAAACGCTTTTTTTAGCAACGTAGTGGCGCGGATGACGCCGAATTTCTTCCCAAGCCTCTCCCTTCTTCTTCTTCTTCTTTTTTGCTTACTTCTTCATCAATTATTTTTTTTCTTCGAGGATTTTATAAGACGCTGGAATTTTCGACGTCTCGAAGATGGTTCTTCGCTTTCACGAAGATCCTACGTGCGTCGAGCGATTTACGCGAGAAGTATACCACGATAAAAATATTGAAAAAAACACACACACATTAAAAAAGAAGAAAAACGTTGAAAAATAAACAACGACGAGTCGGCGTTCTTCGGTCTCGGTGGAGAACCCGATTGGACCGTGAATGGACCGATGAAGCGAGCTTCACACTCGCGGGCAGTTGACCACATCCGCTCGTCGAGCCGAGGGATACGTCGTATCCGGCTCGGAGAGAAAGTCGTTGTTTTTTCTCTGTCTCGCTTTTTAATTTTTTTTTATTTCTCCTTATTCCCCTCCTCGACGACCGCAAGTTGAAGCTTTATTGTAATATCTGGACGAGTTACGAACCCGACACTGTCTGTACGACTATAGCGTTGTTATTATTAGCGTCTAGGCACCAATTGACGCACAGCAGGAAAGAGAGATCAATGATGGAACTTGAGGAAGTACGATTATGCCGCCGTCGCTGCTGCCAAACAGGATACTGCAATTCAGAATAAAATCTTCCACCGGGACGTCATTGAGACGGGACAAAGTCCAGAGATGCATAAATTTTGTAATTTCCATATTATATTTCTACATACTATTGTTTTTCTTCTCATTTTTCTTTATTCCAGGACTTTGTTTTTAGAACTTGCCAAGTTTTTGGCAAGTTTTTAGACTCGTCCCGATTTATTAAAATTATCGATACGTTGAACTTTTTTTTTTCATTATATATATTTTTATTTTATATAATCCTTCCTGTTCTGATTCCAGAGTTACGATGTCGAGGAGCAGGAAGAACTCGGAGGTTGAACTTCGGGGAATTAACGAGAGGAGGAAAAAAGAAATTATACTGGAGGAGGAAGAGGAGGAGGAGGAGGAGGTTGAAAAGGACGAGGCGAGCTTTACTCCCACGTAGAGCCATAAGTCAAGCGTCCAAAGTGTCGAGGTAGAAGGACCACACTCGAGAAAGAGGAACTTGTAAACGAGCCAGGATACACGTTAGCTGTTTCTTTTTCGCCATTCAGCCACTCTGGCAACTTTTGAAAGAAACGCGTGTGTCTGTGTGCGTGTGCGTACTCTGATCTTCGATCGGCAAACACCCACGATAGTATCGTTTTTTCGCATCTTCTCGTCACTTTGCAAGAATTTCAATTTAACGAATGACGAAACGTAAACTCGAAGGAAGAGAGAGAGAGAGAGAGAGAAGAATTGAGCAAGAGGGAAAAACCGTACGAAACACAAAGGTAGAGAGAACGATATTCTCGAAAAGCTCTCGAGGCAAAATATTTTCCATCCGGCGCAGCTTGGAGAGAGGAAGCAAACTATATATATTTTTTGGAGAAATTTCCAGAGGGAGTTCGAAATCGGGAGAGAATGCATATTCGCGATGAAAACAAAAAGAAATTGGAGGAGGCTTGCAAATATACGAACGAGGCGTGAGGCGAGAAGGCCAATTTTCGAAGCCAGACGTTTATGTTTCGCGCGTTGCATTTTCCCGTGGGGCGTCAAAACTCTCGCAAGAGCTTTATAACCGGGGGAGAAAGAAAGAAAGAAAGAAAGCAAAGAAACGAGAGAATGCGGCTCTCGCGAAATTTCTCGAACGATTTCTCGTGGCGTAGGAGACAGGAAACTGTAACATGGTCGAAGAACCATCTCCTCTTTCTCTCTCTCTCTCTCTCTCTCTCTCTTTCTACGGTACGTTAATAAATCTAAAAATACGTCATCTCCTTATTTATCCACGGCTATTTATCCTACGAAGATGCTTGGGCCAAAATGCCAATGACGATATAACGTACACGTTGGATACGTATCGAGGAAGCAAAAACGTTCTTCCTGTATTACCACGCTCTTTCGCTCTTATTCTCGTGCCGAGGGAGAAAAGTATGGAAGGATAGAAGCGTGAAAACACACTCGAGACACCGGGGGAGAGAAGATATACTCTCGAAAATGTTGATTTTCCAAGATGATTAACGATCGTGCTTCGACGTATCTCGTATACCACGCAGCCAATCGTGCCTTGTACCGTACACGATGAGAAATCGTACGTCTCGCGTACACACCGTTGGTATCCTTCCATTTCGAGCACGGCGTAGTAACCGAAATTTCTTCTTTTCTCGCCGATGACGTACTTTGGGGCTCTGCCTCTCAGCCTGCGAACGAATCATTTTTTACTTTACATTGTTTTTCTTATCGACAGTTTTAGGATGTCGAAGTTGGAAAAAGAAACAGTGGATAAAATTGAAGAGAACAAAGAGTGGCGTGATTTTTTGACTAGGACACGATTTAAATTTTGGGTCAAGCTGTTTTATAGTTACAAAGGTTTACGATTTTCAATTGCTTTATGAGGAAGCGAAATTTGGGATATTGCAGAAGATCTATGAAAGAACGTGTAGGACTTTACAACGTTGGACCTGAAAAGGTGTAATAAATCTGAAAGACCGAGCTAGCTTCGAACGGTGATGGAGATGACAAAAAGATTTTTCAACTCACTCTCTCCCTTTCAGGGACCGTTCGCGTCTCGTAGGGCGCACGCCCTTACAGCTGGGAATTCCGAGAGAAATCACCAGGTGTCCACCTGTTTAGTGGGTCTATCGATCCACTTCTTTCCCTCTGACTCTTCCTGCCTTTTCATGGAAAACACCTCGTCCAATTCCTTCACGCCCTTTTGGCTCGTACGACACGATCACCGGTCAATCGTTTCCTCCATCATTCCTTCATACCTGAAATGCATCACAGAATTAGTTTGAAAAATTTGACAAATAATAAAAATAGCTTTAGATAGAATTTGAAATCGTTGTCTTGGATTATCAATTATAATTTTAATCGAATTCAATCCCATTAGCTTATATTTTCATCGGAGGCTCGTTCAATATGTATTTACGAATGATAATTTTCCAGAAAACTATGAAGTGCCATGAATTTAGAGTTTTTTTTTTAACGATGACTTTTTCTTACAAGAAATTTCCAGCTCAATTTTGATAGCATTCTGATTTTTCTGATTAACGATAAAATAGATAAAACCGTCAAAGGAAACTTACGTCGTACGTGGGTCGTAAAACTGGCAGTCCCATTTGGCAGAGAAGGAAAAACGATGAAAACGCCTTTATTCCATTCGAGGGAATTTCAGCGCTGAAGATCCTCGGCGAAGGGTAATATACAATCTCCTTTTATATTCTTCCCTTCAGTTTGTAACTTTCCTTTTTTTCTAATTCTCGCCGGTGCAAGTGGCTAAGTCGTGATAATAAAACACAGAGAGGGAGAAATAGAGAAAAATAGAGAGAGAGAGAGAGAGAGAGACAGACAGACAGAAAAAGAGCGAGAAACAATGAGGCGTATAATTTGCTTACTTCCTCTTTCATTTCGTTTTGTTTTTTCAAACCTCGAACTTCTGGATTTATCGTTGCTTATTAAAATCGATATAATTTTCTAGTCGTTCGTAGCCGTTACAATATATAACGTGCCGGATAGCACACTTTAGCCGTAAACTAGACTAGATGAAGTAATTGTTACAGACGCGCGGTACGGTGGACAGCAATGAAAAACTTAGACGTGAGAGGAAATGAAATGATACGGAAAAAAAGAACTAAATAGTGAAAGATAACAGTAATCGTTTCAGTCCCGTTTTACAAAACGTTTATATCGTCGCGTATAGATAGTTTGGTAAATTCACGAGATAATCGATGATGCTTCGATGCAACAGATCGGAGATTAAATATAATAATTATGACAATTAATAAACAATAATAATAATGGTGATTGGCTCGTTGCGCGAAATATAATAAGCACGAGCGAACAAAACGAAATAAGCGTTGGTCGAAAAAAACGTAACCCCCGTAAAGCACAATTACAGTATATTTCACAAATTGTTAAACATTCATACATAATAATACGAATTTTTTTTTTTTCTTTTTTTTTTTTCTTCGCAGATGACGGAAAGGCATGTTCTTTTTTTGTTTTCTTCTTTTCTAGATTTCTTTTTCTTCGATTTTATTCACTTCAGCGTTATGGAAAAAATGTTTTCGATGAGGGAGAGAGAGGAATATTATTATTTGTTTATTTCTTTTTTCTTCTTCTTCTTCTTCTTCTTCTTTTTCAGTAATAAAAATCCACCGCGATCTCGGAGGGACAGGAAAGAAAGACTGCTTTTTTCTTTTTCGTGTCAAACATTCTTTCTCTCGTATTCTCGGTCCTCTTTTGTTCTCTCGAGGAAATTGAAGTATCGCGAAACGACTTATCGATAGGGGTTTCATTTTTGTTCTGTTTTTTGTTTGTTTGTTTGTTATTTTTTTTCTTTTCCTTCATCTTTCCGTTTTTTTCCTTCGTGTGTTTGTGTATCGTGTCGGTTCTTTTCTTCTTATTTTTTTGTTTTTCTTTTATTATTTTTGTTTTTATACATATATACTTTAGCTCGGCTCTGTCGCGTTCGCCTTAGTAGTTATTAGTAGTACCTTGGCAAAAAACAAAACAAAGAAAAAATGCGTCTTTTGACGAGCCACGAAGCGATACAGCTTCCCTCCATCGTCATATATATAATTCGCAACGCGTTTATGTTTCTCGTAATCCTCTTCTCTCCTTATTCCTCGAGCTACCCAGCTTCTATCATTCGCACCCTCTGTTTTATCTCTTTTCTTTTTTTCATTTTTTTTCCTTTTTTATTATTTATTTAATATTTTTAATCAACAAGAATTCGCGTCCGATCTCACCAACACGTTTCGTTTCAATCTTCTTCTTTTTTTTATTCATGTTTCTCTTCTTACGGAATGTCGACGTTTTACACACTAAAAAAAGTTTCAACTCGCGCGCGCTTTTTTCTTCTTCTTCTTTTTTTAAATCCGGTCGGTGCAATAAATAAAGATTTGCCTCTCGCAACAGACGGGCTTACCGAGCGCGCCTCCGGGACTTCCGGATTCTCGCTTATCAGTCACTCTCGGTCACGCTCGCGTTCAACGCAAAAAAACTCTCGCAAGACTCTGATAAATCGTAGGAGAGAAAATATATATAAAAAAAAAAAAAAGAAAACGAACAATTAAAAAAAGATATAAAAAAAACACAACGAATGAACAATGACGAGAGAAATGAAAAGTTAATGAGGATGGAGATACGAGAGTTGGCGAAACGTCAATTCGTGGTTTTTCCAACGCGTTTCTTCGTACACGAGAGATCGACTCTTTGTTTTTTTTTTTTTTTTTTTTCATTTTTTTTGTTATCACGTTAATCAGCTTCAACGGTTTTTTGTTTTTAACTTCGGGAGGAGATTCAAACACGCAAAGAGGCTGATTGTTTCGTAGGATCGTTGTATTATGTCCTTGATGTTTTAGTCTGACGCAAACGGGACGACACTTTGCAACGTAGAGAGACCAGAGCTTGATTCTTTTTTTTCAATCACATTTGTTTTTCTCCTTTGTCTTCATTGTCGTATTTCGGACAATGTAATATACAACCACGCATCACGATAATCTCCATGTCCAATGAATTTACAAATTGCACGAAGCCGTCTGCGTTGTTAATTTTCTTTTAAAAGTTTTTGCATTTTCCACACTTGTGGCTATACTCGGTATTTTTAGCTAATTGCCTTGTATTTTCTTCAATCACTCACTCTATCTCGCTCTCTCTCTCTCTCTCTCTCTCTCTCTCTCTCTCTTACTCTTTACTCTCACTCCCGCTGTCTTGTTCTCTCTTCGACCGATGAGGTAACGACATATCATTTCAATATTTTCAATCAATCAATGGTATATTGTTTATGTTTCGGATTTAGGTACTTCAATACAATTACTCTCCAGTTTGTTTGTTTGTTTGTTTTTTAAAATCTTTTCTTTCTTTTGTTTATCTCCACTTCCATCCGTGGTATTTCTTCTCTGTGTAAAAAGTGTAACTATAATGCTAATATAATAATAATTATAATAATAATAATAAGTTGCACGAAGCAATAGTCCTGTGACCGTCCGTCCGTGTGCTAGCGGCCACTCTCGCCTTCATTCTTTTCTTACGCTCCCCCCCCTTTCTTCCATCCATTTTCCTGCTCTAAACGTTCATATTCCCAAATTTGCATTGTTTTATTTTATTGTTTTCAAAATAATCATCCCTGTCATGATTAAACCCATCCTCCCTCAGGGGCGAAGCCAAAACATAACATTTGTGGCACGAAATCAATGAGCTTTGTCTCGATGATTGTTTTTTTGTTTCTTCTTTTAATTCTAACAAGAGACGAGTGTGTCGAGAACGCTGCAAGATTGTAATACATTGCGAGCCCGTTCTATTATGTTTTTTGTTAAATGATTTTGTTTGTGTAATGAGCGGGGAGGTCAGGTTTTCGTTCCGAGCCGTTCGTTCGTGATTCCTGTTGTTTTCATTTTTTTCAGTTGTGTTTTCTTTTCGTTCAATTTAGCATTGCTGTTGTTTGTTGTTGTTTAACTTTTATTCCTTTCTTTTTTTTTTTTTCTGTATGATGTTTAATATAGCAACTGAGTGTTGACGGTGCAAGTTTCCGATTAGCGATTTGCATTTTTCAACTGGTTTGAGAGCCAATCGAGACCCTCGTAGAGACCATCGCCGCTCGTGGCACACGTCGCTTGTATGTACCAATTACGATTGCGTAACGAGTGCAGGCCTAATTTGTCGGTTATTTCCGCTGCGTTCATAGCGTTTGGCAGATCCTAGAAAAAAAAATGAAAAGTACGCGTATTAAAGAAAGTAGTTGCGAGTAGAGCGCATTGTCGTGGAATTAAAACTTTGAGATTATAACGAATAGACTCACCTGTTTGTTAGCGAAGATGAGTAGTACGGCGTCTCTGAGCTCGTCTTCTGCCAACATTCGCATTAGTTCTTCGCGAGCCTCGCCTATACGTTCTCTGTCGTTACTGTCGACCACGAAAATCAGTCCCTAAACAAGAAACAAATAAACAATGTTAGATACATAAGGCCGCAACGCAGGAAAAAACAATCGGTGTACGATTCATCGGTAATTGAATCTTTTGTACGTACTTGGGTGTTCTGGAAGTAATGTCGCCAAAGAGGTCTGATTTTGTCCTGGCCACCGACATCCCACACCGTAAAGCTAATATTCTTATACTCGACTGTCTCTACATTGAAGCCTATGTGACAAAAAAAAATGATATTGGATCATGACGTTTCGTCATAATTTGAAATTATTATGAATTTCGTAAAAAAACCGTAGAATCTTGTCTCTTACCTATAGTGGGAATCGTTGTGACGATTTCGCCTAATTTTAATTTGTACAGAATTGTGGTTTTACCAGCCGCATCGAGTCCGACCATCAGAATCCTCATCTCTTTTTTGCCAAAGAGGCCTTTGAATAACGTTGCGAACATATTCCCCATGATTGGTGTTGGTTATGATACCTGAAAAGAAAAAAAATGATTAATTCAGTTTACAGTTAAAGTTCCAATTGACGTTCAATACTGTTTCGGAATTGAAGAAAAAATGCAACGAAATGGCACGGATCTATTGAAATTTCGAATTGCCAGATGTTCGATATTAGGATTGGACGAAAAATATTCCATAAGGAGGCTTTTATTGCAAAAAATTCCGGCTAATTACGTTGGCCTGTAGTGATGTGTAAATCGATGACGTGTACGCGAAGTCAAAAGCACGAGTGAGTAATTCGCTCGGCAAACGGGAACAACAATGTCACGACCGTTTTTTCGTGTATTTCTTTGTTATATTTTAAGTTATTAAATTTCGTGTTGACCCTCGCAATATTTCGTCGTCTCTAACTCGTGAACAAAGATTACACGCGCGTTGGCACTACACGAGACGCGAGAAAAACCTACGCGCGATTGTCAGACTGACCGTCGTTATAACCTGAGCGCTTTATCACTTCGCCAGATCTTTCACGATGGCTTTGAACGTGGCGCATCGCGTCATTCTCGCGATTCTCTCGATGAGACGAGATTAAGAGGGAGGCAGACAAGAGAGGATGAGAGATTGAGAGAGAAAGAGAGAAAGAGTGAAAGAAGAGAAAAAGAAAGAAAGGAAAAGAATGATTCTGGCACGTCCGAGTTGCCCACGCTGCCCCTTCCCTTACCCCCCGCTATCGATTCACAAAATTTTCGTAGTCTTCTCTCCCTCGCGTATATAATATTACTCTGCGTACCCGTCTCGTTAATGACCTCCGGATGTCCCGACGACGATGTGGAAGATAATGACGATTGTCCGAGAAACTCCTTGCGACAATACACGCCTTTAATTCACCTCAACGAAACAGAAAGAAAAAAAAAACTGCTGAGACAGGCCCGCGAGAATAGACCGTGTGTGCGCGCGGGTACCGCGATGCCACTGCGTACACCCGGTTGTCTGTCACCTACGACCTACTCCCCGAAGTATCGCCGTCGTCGTCTCCGTACCTTTGTCTTTATTCACGAATTCACGAAGCGGCGTTTATTCTCACGTACGAAACTCTATTCTCTATGAAATATCGTCGGACAATGACCGCTTGTGATTTACTTACGTCTCAGTAAAACGATTATACTTCACGAGAAACGATAAAACATAAAACCAACACTCCCGAAAAGGTCCCGTATGTTAAAATGGCGGACGTGGAAAGGATTCATGCTTTGATGCCACGTATAGGGCCCTGGGGCGCACTTTATTGGCTAGGTTGGTCACGTGATCTAGTTATAATCACGGAGGCGTTCAACCCTGCGCGCATGCGCCCCGTCATTTTTTTCCTCCCCTAGAAATTTATTGGTAGACCTGAAGCAAGATGGCTGTTTGAAAATTAATTTCTCTTGTCAAACAAATATACGAAACAGAATGAACGAAAATTCTTTAATTTATATTTATCGGTTTCGTGGACTCAACAGGATTACAAAAACGGGACGTATTTTTTGGACGCTCAAATCTCTTTATTTGATTTGCATTCAGAACATTTCCATACTCGGAATACAGTCACTTCTTTTTATACGTAAGGTATCGGCGGTTTTTTCTAATGCTTTAATAATAATTATAATAGTAATAATCATAATAATAACATAAGTTAAAAAACGTTAAAGTATCAAACAGAAGTTACACAGTAAGAAATTATGGTGGTGACGTACAAAAAACAAAACATAAAAAATAATCTGACTGAATCACGTCATGTACAAAATTTGGTAAAGTGCTTGTCATGTGTATCACAGCAACGCAGTCAAGTAATGTTGAATATAAAAACGTAAATAGTATGTTATTACAAAGACAAGAACGGTATATCAAAAACAGGAAAAGTACGATTGATCATGAGGCACTAAGGCTGGCGTTTTTGTTAGTTCCTTATATGATATTAAAAGTTTGTACAAAAGGCTGACTTAGAATTGCGATTCTCCCACGTTAATCATGAAGGCACTGTTTTATAAATTAGTAGCAATCATTGCGATAATCCTCTCAACGCCAAGGTTTTCGAACTGCCCCGGCGCTTGTGCTCCTTTTGATACCTTGATCTATAAAAAATATTGATCTTTTTTCCATCGACCAAAATTCCCACTCGATATTCAAGCCGAATAGAGAATTTCAGTACGTACTTATCAGACTCGGCGAGCGTTTTTCTCTTGCATTAGACGTCCACGTCTGGCATCTGGTTCTCGCAGTGATAGGCCGGCTACCCACGGGTGTCTGAAAATCTCCCATTCTGTAACCAAATCCTCCCAATTAATCGATAAGAACTCGTCGCACCATCATTGCATCCTTTATTTTATTTCGTGCATTATTATAATTTAACTCGAAGCTTTAGAAACAAAAAATTTCATGCGGAATCATACGCTTTCTGTCTCTTTCGCGCGAGTGTTCGCTGCGTGGCGAAAGAGTAATAAGATCTGGCTGAATTCGGTCTTTCTTGGCGAGCTCTTTTGATTTGACGATCTTGCTGGATTATCTCCATTCGTTTCGATGGTTCTTGAGCAAATAGCTCGACGATGTTCATCGAGGCAGCATCACACTTAAAGATAAATTAACATTACAAGTATCGCGTTTAAACTAACTTTTAACAACTTTGTTGTATGGTTGTTCTAGAAATAAGTTCAGGCTCTATGTAATCGATGAACTGAGAATATCTGTATTAGGAAAAGAATATTTCAGGACGAGGCTTACTTGTAATTGTAGTCGCTGATGAAAGTTCAATTCTGGAAGAGCGAGAGGAGCATCGACGTGCAACTTGAGCATACAGTGAAGAGCTTCACGGTAGGTAGTTTTCAGTGCTATTACTCTCTCGGTTTGCATTATTCTTCGTACCAAATACCCTCTGGAATAGGCTGTTATAATCGTAGCAGATTTTACCTGAAAAAACCCCCTTCGTTTTATCATACATTCTAACGGGAAATATATTTCACAAGATTTACTTTACACTCGTAAAGGTGAAGCTTGTTATAAAATTATATTTTTGTTTCATTACTCACGTGTCTTTCATCGTACATGGTATTCTTCATCACCGGTACGTGTCGCGTTTTACTCTCGAGTGGAAATAATTGTCGATTAACACCATGGTTTCTTCGTTCCCCGTTTAAAACGGAAGTTGAATACAGCCCGATCGGTGGACTGGTCGGTTCTTTCACGAGCTTCTTAATTGGCTCGTCTCGTCTTGTTTCGCCTGTAGGAAAATTGTTCAATTCCGCATATGGATAAATGTCGTCTAATGGACATTTTGATATCGCGGCATCAACAGGACTTTGTGAACCGTTTATTTTCATCGGTTTGGGCAATGAGACAGTTTTCTCTCGCTTATCTCGCGAGGTTCTCGAATCATCGCGGACGACCATCGGACTCGGCAAAGGTGTTGCAATCTTTTCCGCGAGTCTCGATAAACATATGCCTGGAAAAGTATGCTCGATCTGAGCAAGCAGTAAAATCTGTTGTTTCTCAAATTCCTTCTGCATAGTTAATTGTTCTCTCTGCTGTCTGGCTATGAGATCGATCATTTGTCGCTCATGCGTGTTCTGAATCTCCTTGAAAACATGTACGAGCTTCTCCGAGGTCACAGCTGACAATAGCTTCTGCGTGGAGCCTCGAAGATTTTCACACCTCATCTTTGTTTCGCTCTCGAAGCTCTTAGACATTCTCGAACTGGCGTTTTGCTTTTGGGACGTGCCTCGTGTAAATGAATATCCGTAACCGTTACTGAGACTTCCGAGCGAACCTCCGAACTTGTTCGCCAAACTCAAAATCGAGACGCTTCGCGCGGGCTTTGAGTTAGACATTCCGTTATTTCTCAGCGCATCTCTGTCGTGTCCGTTGATTTTTGCCACTGAAGATGATTTAGAATATTTCAACGTGTTCTCCCCATGCAACATGGACTGTATACAGTCTGCCGATTTTGCAACCTGACGAGTTCCGACAAAATATTTTCCTCCCGTTCGCGATTGCACCGAAGATCTACCAGCTCTGGTTTCATTGTCACTGTTTCTTCTTGCTTTCTTATACGGAGATACTCGCGATGGAACTGGCACAATAAAAGCCTCTTTTTTTCTCTGTATATGCCAATCCGTCTTGGCTTGGCTGATGTTCCATTCTTTACGCTTTATTAAGCAGTTTGAGGTCACGGATGGAACATAGTCGGCAACCTTCGTAGTTTCTTCTTGCAGATGCGCAAGCAACATCGGACTAGGACTGTCTAGAACGTACGATCCCTGTCTCACCAGTTTAGGCGTAGTTTCATCACTGTCCGGACTCGTCGATGATTTTGGACATTCGTCGTCCAGTGAAATTCCCACATTTTTTTCAAAATCTTCAGTCACCTCGCGAGCGGTGGTTACGTTAGTAATTATCGCATCTACGGTTATAGGAACTATATCGAGAGTTTTAGGTACTTCAGGCTTTCTTGTCTCTGGACTATTTTCTAACGTCGACGCTATCGTGTCCGATTTGAACGAATCGTTCAGGTACTGATTTATATCCGTGCTTGTTGTCATAAAGACCGAACTTGCACTTTCTACTGCTAGAGTCTCGTCCTGATGACTCGCCTCAGTGTCGGAAAGAGATTTTCTCAAGTCCAAAGACTCGTGCAAATTTGCTGGTTTCTGAGCCTCCAACGGTTCATTTGAATAATTATTTTCTACCAATATTTCTTTAGCCGGAACATCTATGACGGTATCGGTGTTGAATGTTTTATCAAGGCTCTCATTCTCGGCTTCGCAGTTTGAGGAATCGTCGGTTGTAGATATATTATTTTGCGTAACTGCCTCCGATTGTAAATCAGACTCGGAACGCGCAAAACGTGCAAGGTTCTTCAATCGTTCTTCAACCGCTAGAGCCAAGTGCTTGTAATATCGCATTTCCATTCTGATGTCCTCGGTCATCTTTGCAAAATTGGAAATGAAGATTCTTATTTTTTTTTTCGAAGTATACGTTTTTAAAGTTCAATACGGAAGTCATGAGATTTGTTGTCATAAGAATAAGGGTATCCATAGTATAGCGCGATGTTAGATACATGTCTAAATGATACATTTTCCGACTGCAAGAATTAATTTCACTCACCAAGGGTGGAATAATCGGAACACCACGAATTTTGATACAGCTTACGTACGGATCTCCTCTCGGCCGATCCATTATAATAATTCTGTCCCTGTTTCGATACCCCGAAAATCACATTTTTCATTGATATTTCAACAGCTCTTCCTAACAACTTGTAGAGAGTTGTAAATTTTTCTCATGTTCAATGTTTCAAGTTTCCACGAAGGCCGATAAACAATTAACAAATATATTTCAAATTCGGAGGGCAGGTTATGTCAGCGTTTTGACGGGAAAAAAAACATTCGCATTACCTAATCGCCCGGTACCGTGAATATAGCATTTTTGTTACGCGCTTGGATCGAAGCTGAAACAACGGTCTTTTGCATTTCAGTTCGAGAGCGCGAACAGTGCGAGTATATTGTAAGGTTATGGTTTCCACGATTCACACGTGACAGTATTGTTGGTCAACAATTAATTGTTAATCGACGATGGACGCATTTGATCTCTTTAAAAAACTTTCTTCCGGTGCGAAATTCGATAAAAATCGATTTCGTTCTGATGCCGAAAAACTCCGCGTAAGTCATAAAATTAATTTATCACAATACCACCCAGTCGCCCTTCGAATAATAATTAACACTTAGTCTAGTAAAGTTACAGCGTTATTGACAGTATGTCGCTGTAGACTACATTGATTACAATCAGTTGCAGAAAAAAATCGAACATAAACCGGCGATTAAAACAGAATCTTTGTCGGAAACTATAAGCCTTCCTGTGAAGAGAAAAAAAATTGAAGATTCTGAGGATGTCGAACAGAAATGCGATACTTTGACATTACTGACTGGGATGACAGTTCCCACTGATGGTAGCAAAACAAGTAAAAAGAAGAAAAAGAAAATCATGACCGAAGAGAAGGTGTTGCAACAGGAACTAGAAAAAGTACAGTATTTTACGCTTGAAGAAAATTAAAACAATGATCTAAGAGAGCGATCTAATACATTTACTCGCCTATTAACAGATCAATCAATACAGAAATCAGAATCAAATTTCTGTTGTGGGACGCCATGTGCCAAAACCTTTGCAAACTTTTGCACAACTCTGTGATGATCATAATGTTTCCAAGGATCTAATAGATAATATGAAAACTTGTGGTTACATAGATCCGACTCCAATTCAGAAGCAAGCTATGCCTATCATGCTCGAGGTAAAATAAATGAAAGTAAACAAAACTAGGCACATTTTCAGTAATTACTTCTAATTATCCTGAACGTTAACACACTTTTTTCAGGGGAGACAAATTTTAGCTTGCGCACCAACAGGGTCTGGTAAAACAGCAGCATTTCTCTTGCCGATAATTCATCATCTTGTAGGGCCACAGAAAAAAGGTTTTCGTGCTATTATCCTAAGTCCAACGCGAGAACTCGCTAAACAGACGTATAGAGAATGCATTAGGTTGAGCGAGGGACGAGGTTTCAGAATTCACATTATTAGTAAAATCAAACCAGCTCTCGACAAGTACGGACCAAAGAGTTCGCAGAAATTTGGTGAGTGTTGGAATAAATTTTCAATGTTCTATTTTGGTGTAATAATTTAGGGACATAGTCATGTATCCTTTCTCCCTTCCACGATCACAGATATTCTCATTACAACGCCAAAGCGACTACTCTATCTCTTGAATCAAGAACCTCCTGCGATATCATTGAGCAAGTGAGTAAATTGCTATGGATGCGAAAAGATTATCACTCAACTAGTCGCTATAATGAAAAAAATGCTATTAAAATCAGTGTCGAATGGCTCGTCGTCGACGAAGCCGATAAACTCTTCGAGGATGGTAATCGTGGGTTCCGCGATCAGCTTGAGGAAATCTCCAAAGCCTGTAGCAACGATAAACTTTGTCGTGCGATGTTCAGTGCTACCAATACACCGGCTGTGACGAAATGGTGTCGACACAATCTCAAAGGTCTCATAAACGTTACGGTCGGACAGAGAAATGCCGCCGCCGCGGATGTGGAGCAGGAATTGCTCTTCGTCGGTACAGAAAGGGGAAAACTCATCGAGATTCGTAACATAATACAAAAAGTACAACTGATTTCACAATTAACTTACCGGATCGTTTGTAGAAAATTTACGTTTCAACTTAGCGACTTTCACTCAGGGCATCTCACCACCGGTATTAGTGTTCGTCCAGAGCAAAGAACGAGCCCAAGAACTGTTCAACGAGCTCATCTACGATGGAATCAATGTTGACGTCATTCACTCGGACAGAACACAGACACAAGTATTTACAACATGATCTCTTCCCGCGCTCACGTTTTCCGCTGTTTTTCCGTCACCGTCTAAATTAATTCCCTTATTTGACAGAGGGACAACGTCGTGCGATCCTTCAGAGAAGGAAAAATCTGGGTACTCGTGTGCACCGAGTTAATGGGTCGCGGTATTGATTTCAAGGGTGTCAATCTCGTTATAAATTACGATTTTCCACCGTCTGCTATTGCTTACGTGCACAGAATCGGCAGAACTGGTCGAGCTGGTCACAAAGGAAAGGCTATCACGTTCTTTACCGAACATGACACGGCTCATTTGCGAAGGTACGCGAAATAAGGTCTCGACAATGCCATCCATTTCTACAGTTTCGCTGTTTTAATACTCGTACGTTATTATTATCGTTTTTAACAGCATAGCCACCGTGATGCGCGCTTCTGGCTGCGACGTGCCGGAATACATGCTCGCGATGAAGAAGCACAGTAAACGAGACAGGAAGAAACTCGAGCGGGAAGCTCCAAAACGCGATTCGATATCTACGTTACCGAAATTTAAACGAAGAAAACGCAATCCCGATGCAAAATGAACATAGACTTTCGAATTTTTTATAAAAAGAAATAACGAAGAACAACTCGTCACCAGTTTTCTATTTTTCAATCAGGGGTTGTAAATTGGAATTTGAGGATAAATTAAAGAAGAAGCTGCATTATGTATATTTTTATTATCCGAATTTTGATTTTATCACTTGCGCTCCTCGTGCTAATCTTCGCGAAAACGAAGATTCGCGATAGATCGTCAACGCATCATAGTTTTTCGTCACAAAGGCACATTTAATACTAAAATATACAAAGTATAAAACGTGCGCAAATTACATCCGTCTGTTAAAGACATCACAGGGACTAGAAGTAACTTTAACTCATTGTACTCGTTCTGAGTAACGAGACAGACTTTTTCGAGCGGTTCTCTTATTTGTAAAAATATTCACCAGTCATGGTTCGGGTACATGAATAGAAATTGTAGCGAGCATCCGTGAAAAAAAAAACACGCGTAGAAAATCTCGCTGAAGAATTAACTAATTCTCAAGGTAATTGATAAAGAAAATACCAACGAAAAAACAAGATTCCACAACATAACGTTACCTTGCTTAGAATTCGTAAAAAAATACTACGAATTTCTATGGACAAAGTTACGATGAGACATCATCGTAGTTCCTCTCTTCAGGATACGTAGAGTTCGCAAAGAGCGTCGATCACTCGAATTTAAAAAAATATAATTTTTGTTCCATCCCTATCTCTAAGCTTCGCACAGCCAGTCGCACGGCAATTTTGGCATCTTATTAGCCGGCCAGGGCAGATATCCGGCCGTTTTAAATATCCAATAATCGTACGAGACCTTTGCGACGAGGCTCATCAGTAGCAAAACCTCAGTACCGATTATATAATAAATATAATCTGTCCAGTCCCCCGGATAAACGCACATCTTGGACGGTTCCAGATCAATGACTTTCTCCTTGACATTTTCGCACAAAACATCCTCAGCATCCATTATACGTGTTTGCAGCCAAACCTGTTCCAGCAATTTAAGAAAGGAATAACAAATTTCATCGATTCTGTAGAGAAATTAATTTTCCGAGTGTCCATAGCTAATATCTTCCCATCACACTCACCTTCAGGTACTTGGCCGTGTTACAATCGCAGTGTAACTCGTTGTAACCGATTCTAACGGCCCTTGTACTAAAGGAATTCTTGTCGTGGGCGTTAGGTGCGAGAATATACGTTGGCAACTGTATTAATAACAAAAATATATTAATCATCGCCAAAGCCGACAGAATGAATATAATCGTTTGCTTACAGATTCCTCTTACAGATTTAATCTTGTTATGACGAAGGCTGAGCATAGCGTAATTGTCCAGAAACTTTGAGCCTTCTAGTTTGTTAATGGACGATATGTTATTGTTATCGGCATAAAACTCTCGTATGTTCTCGTAGCATGGATTTGTGATGAGATCGTCGAGAACCGTGATCTGTGAACATGTCCAAGAATAGCTTCAGACCTTGTCCTTCGAACGAGCATTGGCAATTTCAGCCGTGGATGAAATAAAAGCTCACATTGTTGTAGGAGACATTGAGAGCTATCGTGTTGCGTGGTAATTTTTCAGGTAGCTCGGTCAACTGTATGCCACTGCAATCAACGTTGACGACCATATTCGGATGCTTACCACCGACCATATCCATCCTTTTAAAGTTACACTGACACTGCCAATTCTCGCCTTTCGGGCACTCGGTCTGAAGCTGATCGAGCAACGATCATTTATATCATTTCTTCCGATATCCAAAACCTCTCGAAATTCATCTCGTTGAGAGATATCTCGTACTCACCAAACTGAGAAAGCGCATTTGTTTTAGTGGTACTTGCTCGGTCGTGTTGAACCAGTGCCAAGTTTTGCTCGCTGAGCAAACCGTCTCGTTTTCCCGGTTGAAATTTATCTGTTTCTCCCCAGTCTTGTTTATATATTGATATATATCATGGCACCAGAGTGTATTCGTACCTAGGGATGTAAGAAATATATTCAATACGAATTTCAGGATCTCCCAGGAATCCAGAATTTCCATATAGGAATTTCACTTTTCACAAGGACAAAAACAATTTACTTGAGAACAATTGATATAGTTAAGAAACGTAATTAAATATACGTACGAATAATCATGAACAATCTTAAGAATTTCTTACATTTTTGTTTTCATGCTTTCGCAGGAAAATCATGGGATTTTAAATATAATCAAAAATACGCTATCGCAATGCGAATTAATTGCGGATGACTCACCCGAAATGTCGAGCCAAAATTCACGACCGTTCATGGTATTCAGGGCCGGCAGGTGTGTTATATTATTGTACGACAGATCGAGTGTCGTGAGCTGAGCTAGCCTCGTGAATGAATTATTCTCGACCTCGACCAGCGCGTTGTTCGATAGATTGAGACAGTGGGTCGGTGTCATCATGAGAAACTGTCCTTTTATACGATTTATACGACCGTCCGTGATCGACAATGATTTCAGTCTTCTCCATCGTACCTCGCTCACGTTCAGTGTGTCGAGAGTTGCATTCCTTATGTGAATGTAAGAAACGTTTGCTGGAAAATCTGTATAAACAGAAGATTATGTAATGTGTGAAACTTTGAAATATTAAACGACAAGGAAATCTGCCCAAATAGGTAGTGTTGCTTAATCGTACATTCTACCAACTGGAGCGCTTGATTTTCTAGTGAGAAATTAATCGATGCGATAACAAACAAAAAAATGCTAGGTCTCGTTTCACTTAAACGACCTCGAGGACTCACTTGCGCATGCAAGACTGGACTCGAAGCTTTGAGAATCCAAGTTGCAACAGAGAACGGCATTGGCATCGGAACTACTGTGCGACAGGACGATTCTCTTGCAGGGACATTGTCCATTTTCGGTTGATGGACACTCGGATTGTTGCTCGTAAAAGCATCTTTCGGGCAGTACAGCAGTCATTCCATTGGCGCTCGAACCCGATGATTGATCTTCCTCCGTTCGTCCTCTCGCGACTCCAGCGTAAAGACACATCATGACGGCGAGCCACTGCATCTGGAAAAATAGGAAAATAGAGAAATATATCAACGATATTATTTTATTTTCCTTTAAAAAAAGAAAATACTCCAAGGATTCCAAAATTTCAATTATCTTCGGTAGAGAAACATGTTTTTTTACTCGAAAGTCAGCCGTATAATATTCGTGAATCTATTTTTACTAGAGATACGTTGTGTTTGCCGAAAGAGTGAAAAATATTTTGTTCTAACGCGCGGAGATTCAACCAGAAGCGAGTAAGTAGTAATGCGACGCGTTGCCCGACTCGTCGAGTCACCACAAGCGACGATAAGCTTTATCTCCGTGGCCTGCCCCGACGCTATAGCTTATTATACCGTTTTTATTCTTCCCACCAAGAAAACTCGCTCTTCTTTCACTTCTTAGCTTTGAAAGAAAATAAGAAACACGTGGAAACGAAATTTCGTTTTTATAGTCGATTGTAAAAATATTTTATTTTTACCATCGAAATCGGAGACTCGAGTCGTTCGATTTTCGGCGCGATAACACGCCTTGTCTCCTCTTGCATGAAGACTTGCTGATAAATCGAACTGCAGAGCGGAATGTAATTTATTAGCTCGCTCTTATACGAGAGCAAACAAACATATCTCGCGTTACCCTACACACAGGACTCTTTCGAGAGATCGTAGATTAAACGCAATTTCACTGGCTTATTTCCTCATTACCCTAGTTCAAATATGGGCGAGGTCTCTTCGAGTTCTCAAGTCGTCTAACGATAGCAAAAAAAAACAAAATTCAGAAAATAATTTAGACCCTCCACATTCGTTCATTTTCATTCTAAACGCAATTTTCTACCTTTGAGATATTTTATTCGAAGTCGAACATTCGTTTAAAAAAAAAATGCAAACGAAATCCGTTCCTCGATCTGATAAACTCACCGCCCCCCCCACAGAATCAATCGATTTACCGAACGTCGCACGGCGTTCTATAAATACCCCAGGATAAAAAAGTCCAGGATAAATTGTCGCGTAGGACCGTCGCTCGTTCGAATCAATTATAGATGCCTCGTTTACCTAAATTCGTTGATTTATTTCAGATAAACGAGCTATAGCCTCGTATCTCAAAAAATATTTACTCGTGGACGACGCATGACTCAAGAATCAACACGTGGCGTCTATGTGATGAAAATAAACTTCCAGCGCGTCTCCAAAAAGAAAATGCTCACTCTAGTCCATACTTGGACAAAGGGAACGAAAGGCTTCCTAATCTCATCCGGATCAATGAGATAAAGCATCTTTGATCAATTCTCTCCTGTGTAATCATAATTCCCGATAATCCATACGTAATCCGTTCTCACCTTCATCTTGTAATCTTCTTCAGGAATTCTCGGCCATCGTTCATGAAGCTTGGCACAGAATCAACGAAATCACCGATCCCAGCTGGAAAAATCATCCGATGTCGATGTTTCGTCAAAAAAGTCCCGAAATGGCGCGATGCACATGAAGAAAGAAACGAGAAAAGAAACAAATGGAATTGCAGTTTCGTGCCAGGTTCGTCACAGTGCGTTGGCGAGAGTTCCGAAGGTCGAAATCGACGATTTGCGGTCGCAATGCGG
Organism: Netelia virgata; assembly: GCA_951802705.1. Classification (NCBI taxonomy): domain Eukaryota; kingdom Metazoa; phylum Arthropoda; class Insecta; order Hymenoptera; family Ichneumonidae; genus Netelia; species Netelia virgata. The sequence continues at coordinate 44,967,379 of OX637863.1, read as the reverse complement.
TTGAATTCTCACGAGTCTCTCTTCGTATATCAAATAGACGAAGATTTACACGAACAAGAAAAATATGGTTCGCGAAGAAAAATCCATGGTTCAAAACGATGCCGAGAACTCTGTTATTTCAACCGTGAACGTATTAATATGGAGAATGGACATGAGTAAAAATAAAGTAAAAACAAGGAAAAAACGAGAATAAGATAAAGATGTTATTCCACGTATTTTTCCTTCGATGCTGCGCGATTCGTCGACAACAAAAAGCTCGTAGGGTATGATAAATAGTATTGGGACACGGTGCAAACGAATTAATTCGTTTAACCGAGAGATGACACCGCGGGTCGCCGAGTCGCGACCTCTTTAATGAAACAAAATTGGTCAGTTTCCGTGCGGTCCGAGCTCTACGAACTTTTTACCGACTCGCTCCAAAGGTTTCCTTCCCTTGGATCTTGCACTTACACACACGACTCTGATAACAAATCAGAACGCATTATTACATTCGCCTCGTTCTTTCTCAGAGCCGTACTCTCTTCACGCTAAATCAACTTCCGGTTTTCTTTTCTTCCTGTCCTCTCGCGTCTTCGTTTTTATTAATCGTTTTCTGTTAGTTTGTTTAAAAGCGTGGAGAACTGCACGTTGGAATGCGGACGTGTTTTTATCGTGTCTGTGCGGCACTGTTCTTGTCGCAATCCAGTCGACACTCACACGTTCACTGTGTTGGCACGGCAGCAAAGAGTGGGACAGAGATAGAAGAGAAAAACGATGGAACACAGGCAGAAGAGAACTCAACTCGCGTTGCACTCGGGCCTCGAAACGGCCCACGGGCACCCATCGCGTGCGCCACTCTTTATTCAACTAACCAGTCCTCTCTCCCTCGTTCGCTAGGTTCACGAAGACACTGACCATTATAAACGCTCGAATCCACGAACCACATGCCGAGCTCTCCCTACTTCGCTCGCCCGACTACTTCTCTCGCCTTGGAGTGTTATTTCCTCACTCACACTCGAGCTTCAGCCACGACGATTCTCTAAATCAAATTGTACCGATGATGATGATAATGATGATGATGCTGATGAGACGACAACAAAAAAGTAAGACACTATACCATCAGCGAGAAGAATCGCAGATTCCGATTATATTTATTCGCATATCGTGCGATAAACTCAATGATTTATTTGTAAATGTATTAGCATCGAATTTGGCAAATGTATTTTTAGAGGGAACTATATATAGCTTTACGGGGTTTCCCAGTAGACGTCCTCGTGATAATTGTGTTAATTGGCTATTTGCGAGAACTTACTTATCTCGGTATCTACGTAATCATACGACGTTATATCTAGCTTCCCTGTTCGGATAATCGTACTTCGAAAATTTGACTATTTGTCCGTAAGTGTTGACGATTATTCTAGAAGTTTGAGGGAAGTTGAAATATCGAATATTTCTCAGCTGATCAAATATTACAGTTTAACGAGTTTAACATTGTCGTCTTCGATTTGTAAAAATGGAGTTTTCAAATGGCACGAGAAAAGAGACGTTTTTTCATATCTTCTTCGAGCGCCTTGTAATTTGCAACCAGCGATACGCGCGAGCGAATAGTGAAGAGAATGCGCCGGGGAGCTTCTGCAGTCGCCGTTGCTAAGGCAGCAATCGCACAATAAGCAGAAAACAAAGTTATATTTATATCTACGTGAATTTACTAACTGCCGACTGGCAAGATTTCCCAGCCACCATATGAGACAAATTATCGATTCTTACGATCGGTGGAATTGTCATTATCGAAGCTCCTTGGACAACGATCCATTGCAATTGTTTCTACCATGTTACATCATGCCACCTGACCATCAAGAAAACCATCTCCACTCGGCAAATATTCGAGCGACAGTAGTTCCGTTCGTTCCGTTACCAGTGCGGAACAGTGACGCTGCTAACGTCGAGCGAGTCGGACGTTACTGAAACTTCTTCTTTCCAAGTACATCGAGGAAGTTTTGTTGAAGAAAAATTTTGTGTAAACTCATCGTTATATTTTTCATCAATTTATCAGAATCATGCCGGTGAGGATTTCTTGGCCCGCTCTCGCCGGGATCGTACATCCCAACATTGGTGGATTAGCCGGTGGCTTTATTACTAGAAAGAATATTAATCCCTGGTACGACGTAAGTAACGGATTTTGCTCTAGACATTTCTGCTTTGGAATAGTATTTTAACGAGTGCATGCTAATTTACCAGTTCGCCGCTTCTGGCTCTAACATAAATTTAGTCTCGTTGCATGAACTCAAGTTTTATCAAAATACAGTCGGTTCAATGACTTTGATGAAAAATCATGATCCAACGTCGAACGGGACGAAAGTTGAAAAGTAGAGCGTTTATCGATCTTGTCTGACGAACCTCTTTTGTTTCTACAGTCGTTGAAGAAACCTTCCTGGACACCTCCCAACTGGGCTTTCGGACCTGTATGGACGAGTCTGTATTGTTCCATGGGATATGCGTCTTATCTCGTATGGCGCGACGGCGGTGGATTCGAGGGTGCAGCACTTCCACTCTCGGTCTACGGAGCTAATTTGGCACTCAATTGGACCTGGACACCTCTGTTTTTTGGAACGCACAACATTAAATTGGTAAAAATTAAATGTTTTCGATCGATAAAATTAATAGTAAATTGATAGTAAGGATTAGTGAGAACTCGGTCATTATCAGGGCGTAAACGATGATTTTTCCATCAGGCACTTTACGAAATCGTAGCTTTGTGGGGAACGACCGCTGCAATGGGAGTCGTATTTTATCGCGTGAATCCGGTAGCCGGTTATCTTATCGCTCCTTACCTCATCTGGAACACGCTCGCAACGGCATTGAATTACGTCATCTACAGGGACAATCCTATGTCCCAACCAGCTATCGAGGAAAAGAAGAAGTGAAGATCGAAGGAGTGAATCGGCGAATTCCTCGTCGTCAATTGTTTTTGTAGCTCGTAATCGGATATTGATAGTCGTTACCGTCCGATTAATTTCGCTTTTATAACACACAACTTTTCGCAAAAGTTTACATTCCACTGGCACTATATTTTTTTACGAAATATTGTAGCGAAAAATTCGATGCCGAGTGTCCCGGGTGTATCATAAGTTGAAGACCCTGAAAGTTCTTTGTCCTGTGATCATCCTTGAGTCGAAGTCCCTGGATAGGTCCCATCATCATCATTGGACTCGTCCTTAGATCATAAATTCTGGATATCCCCGCGCTCGATGTCTCAACAACCTTGTAACGTCTTCTAGGTGCAAAAGGAGAGTAAGAAAAAAAACACACACACACACAAAGTTTACAGAAAAAATCTTTAAATTACTTCATTTTCTTTGTTTCTTTTTTTTTCGTTTTCCACTACAGCGGTTAGTATACACATTGTTGTTTAATGATACTTTCTATATATATAATATATACGAAATAAAAGATTAGTTAGTTCAATCATGAATACATTACAATATGTATAATAATTATAATTAGAGTCATTGATCGATACGAGATTATTTCAACCGTGTGACGTGGATACTCGACAGAAAAAAACGTCCCGTTACTTTCTTTACGCTTTTCTTCTGTTTTTGTACGCTCCCTTTTTTTCTCTTGTTATATTTCGTTCACTTTGTGTCCCTGTCTCGTTTCAACCTGCGTATTTCCATTCCTTTTACAGGTAGTTTCAGGATACTTGATTCCGCTTATTTTTGTTTATTTATATGCTCTTATATATTCTCTTGTCCCTTCTAGCTCCAATTATTGTACATACGTTACGTTGGGTCCGTAGCATAGATGTAGCCTTGCTGCTGAAGAACGTATAGACGTTTCTCGACGGCTGCCTTATCTGCGAGACAAACAAACGGAGATTCAATCGTGAATCACGGATTCGTCAAAAAGAAAAATGAAATTTTGCAGAATCGTTTCTTGTATAACTTACATTTGATGAGAAGAGCTCTGTCTTGACTGTGGCTCACGTGTTGTGACAAGGAGTGCAACAATATCTGGGCCGTGTGATAGCGCTGAAAACATTCAGCCGGATTTCCAAAGAGCTCGTCCAGCGCAGCCGACTGACACTGTTCGCGAACGGGAATGCAATTGTTATTTATTTTCGTTTCTTTCGGCACGCGACTTTGTTACATGTAAACTTCATTATTCGTCGTTATTTTATCGTTTGAGCATGACACGCAATACTTACCATTTGTATTGCGTGATTGTAGAGAATCTTGTCCGCGGTGGCTCCCGTTTGTCGTAAAAGACCTGCACTGTTGAGCTGCTTACATTCGGCCAGACAAGATCGAAATTTGTCGTTCATCGTACTGACAACTATGACCAAATAAGAGATTTCAATTATTATTATTTTTTCAATCTTCAGTTAAACATGCGTTTTACGTGATTTGCTTAAAATATTTGGGTGAATTGAGAATAAATTTTTTTTAATCGGGACTCTTACCATCTTTGACACTGGCGGTAGGCTGAAGTCTGCCAGCCTTGAGCTGGGCAGTTGCGAGACTCAAGCCCGAGCTAAGCCATTGCAAAGCCCTGACGAGAAGAATAACCTGTTCGGCTCGTCTCTTGGTAGCAGCGTTGCTCGCTTGCTCGATACCACCAAGTGGCACGCCAAGAGGTCCGGCTCTCGTTCTCGCGACTTCGCTCACGCACTCGCAAAGCGCAACGACAAAATTGAGCTTTGCCAAGATCTCGTTGTGTTCGCGCTCGAGAAGCGTCTCCTCGGGCAATTCCGGAGCTATAAAGGTCAAGGGACGTTCATCCGTCAAGCCGGGATTGAGCTCGGGAAAAAAATTGTGAAAGCTCGCGGCTTCGGATATTTCGGGGAGAGTAACGGCACGAGTGCCGAATGGTATAACCGGCGAATGCCTGAGTGTATTGTTGTTGTCTTGAAGCGTTCGGGTCGTCGGCGAACCAAGAACTGCCAGTGGTCCGGTGAGAAGAGGCGACGAGGCACTGTTGTTTCCGGTCGAGCGTCGCAATGGCGAAGTCCCACTGGAACCGTGCGAATATCTCGCGACTGGACTGACTTGCCACGTGCTCGGTGGTGGTGGAGTTTCGCTCAATCGTCGTCCCGGTGGTGTACCGATGACGAATTGAACGCTTGGTGGACTCATCGAGCCAATGTCGGGGGCGTGACTTCTGTAAGGGTCGGTACTTCGTTTCATGCTTATCGGCTGGGAACGAGGCACAACGCTGCTCCCTCCTCGACACATTGCTGGTACTGCCGTCGAGGACGGTGAGGACGGTTGAACTCCGCTTCTCTGAGACGGAATGGGTATCGGTTCGGAGATCGGCAAGAAACAAGGACGTGGAGGACTGATAGCCTCGCGACTTGTTTGTTTCGTGTATTTCACCTGTTGTGGATTGTTATCCGTGTCGCTACTCAGATCGCTGGGTACCAGAACGAAATCGTCCTCGGGACTCGAGCATGGACTGGTCGTATCGGGTCCCGACGTTACAGCGACGTTGCTCATCTGCGGTTCGCCAACGGTCACCGGCGAGGCTGGCAATTCTACGGGGACGAGATTCGGACTTTCCCGAGGACCTTGGAGAAACGCATGGTTGAAAAACTCGTCGAAGGGCATGCGATCCGGTGCGTTTCTTCGTAGAAGACCCATCAGCAGTTGCGAGAGCTCCGGTGAGGTACCCAGTGGAATTCTACGAGAGGATGATATAGAAGAACTTGTCTAAACGCGATGTCTGTGAATTTTTTTTCATAATTTTTTCTATTAAAAAATAGCCTTACTTTGGACCGAGATTTCCGTGATTCTCGTAGAATAATTTCAGCGCCTGGGGTGTGTGTGCCTGAAATGGGGCTTTTCCCGTTAGACATTGGAAAACTATCGTTCCGAGAGACCAGAGATCAGCTTTGGCATCATACTGCAACGACATTATCACTTCCGGCGCCATATACATCGGCGAACCGCAAAGTGTAGCAGCCATGACACCATCTTGGAGAAACCTTGCGAAGCCAAAGTCAGCTGGGGAGGAAAGAATGAAAATTCGGCATTAACGCCTTGGCTGTATAACGACGAGTGAGATTCGTGGTAAGCCATTTGGCCAATAAACAAGAAGCACGAGCCTGACTCGTGGCACTTCGTTCGAACAAAACGTAAGCAACACGAGTTTCGCTCGTGGTCAGACGGATATATTAGCAGCTAAATGTCTCGACACGTGATCGACCTTCCTGCCCATTATGGCCCGAGCAATCATCAGATAGCGCATGGGGCAAGGGGTTAATGTAAATAGATCGGTTAGTGAACAGCCAAGGATTGGATTAACCATTTTGTTACCAATTTTCAGTGTGATTTGATGCGGCTGGGGACACGCTTTTCCACAATTGTGACTCAGCAGAATATTCTGTGGTTTGAGATCTCTGTGAACGACGCCTTTAGCATGCAGAGCTTTCATAGCTCCTGCTAGCTGCTTGAGAAACACACGTATAGTATCCTCGGAGAGAGTGCCCTTGGCTCCCAAGTAATCGGCCAAATCGCCACCGTTGCAATACTCCATAACGAGGAAGACATTGTGATTGGATTCCTTAGAAAAAAGGATACGGCGATATCGGTTATATTATTTCAGTGGCGAGTAATACGAGCCATTGATAATCACACGTGCATAAATGTTCTCAAATTGATAAAGGAGAAAAATAAAAGCGTTGCTCGCGATCTACTCACTTTACAATCCAACAGAGCAACGACATTTTCATGATGCAATTCTGTAAGTTCCTGAAAATCGGAAATGTGTTTTGTCATTAGTCATCGATGTCTTATGTGCGTGTATGCGTCTCTCGCGAATAATTCATTAAATATCACAATGAACTGACTTTTAAAATATTGATCTCCTTTCCAAGCAAATTCTGCGACTTTGCCAAACTCTTTTTCGTGATGCTCTTGATGGCAACAACGAAATTTGATTTCTGGAAGAACAAAAACAATGTATAAGTTAGTTACGACGAAAAAATAAAATAAATCAAAATAAGATAACGACGTAAATTTGGTTTGTGCGATGGTAGTGAGTCGCGAACGATTTAAAATAATAGGAATTTATACAAGTATTTCCGTCTTGTATAAACAAGACGAGAAAATAAATCAAAACAACTCGGAGTCCTCACTTTTCTGTGTCTCCCTTTAAAAACAACGGCGAAAGCCCCGTGCCCAATGAGGTCTTTCGTGTTGTACTCGTAATCACCGACGATCTCCATTATTGAATGTCGATTTTTATCGTCGCCACGCTTATATCACTGACTAATCACGTTTTTCACACGGTTTACAAACACACTCGTAAGAAGAGTCGCGGGAGATACATCGCCCCCCGAACATTCGGTTACGAGGGATCAATACGAAGGAAGAGGAGAGAGTGTAGTATGAAACTGCGAAGAGAGCTCGTTTTCTTCGTCGCGAGTGTGTCCTGAGAAATGGAGCGACGACGGGGCAACGCACTCCTCTGTCTCACTGCCTCTCGCTGTTAGATCTCTGTTCAATGGGCTACATCTTGTCACTCGAACCCTCTAGGATTCGGATGACGAACTCTCGTAGACTTCCAGATAATAAACTCGAGCAAGTACAGTATCCAAAACGTTTAGTTGCAAAAAAAAAAACAATCCTCCGTCGTCGCTGTTTCCCGTATGACTGTGTGTGACACACTCCGTCGCAAAATGTCAGCGCGAAACGAGAGCGCGCTTCGTTCGGTCGACACTGCTGCCAACTACCGCGAAGTTAGCTACTTCCCCACTATTCCCGATACCCTCGTACTGCGGTACTGCCCCCGGCACAAAAATTTCAATAATATTGAAAAACGTTACTTGATACTGACGATGATTATGAAGAGTATTTCATCAAAGATCAATTTAACAGGCATTGATTCATTTATCGAGCAATTATTATAATAAATTTGTTGCAGATGGCGTGCAAGTCGTTGTTCAAACAATCTGCCGTGAACTTTTGAAAACATATAAATCAGCCTTCGATTGCCGAGTATTTACTCAATTCTCAACTATACACGTCGTTATACAATGACGAGCAGATAATGCAAACGATAAATGATTCTTTTTTACTCGGCAATTGGGTCGGAACTCTCGAAGATTATCCGTATCGCGGCTTAATCGCAAATGCAAAGGTAAGCTCACCGGACCTGTGTGCTCCGAAAAGTACTTTTAAAGGTTATACAAGGCTTTCGTAAATTGTGTTTCAAAATTGAACAAAGTGATCGAGAACAGTAATAGAAATGGCAAATACTGGACTTTTGGTGTTATCAAATCCGGCCAAAGTACGCAAACTGTTGCCAGTCATCCGAGAACACGTTCTCAAGACTCTCTATATACAATATTTTCCGGAAAAGAACGGCCTGTTGCCCGGTAATTATTCTCTATCAGCATCGAGATGGAAAGCTCCGTGTTATGCTCAGACAGTGGCAAATATTTATGCGCTAGCATCGACTTTCACGCAAACACGTCTCGATGTTCGAGTACTCCTCACGAGTATGAAGAATTCATCAGTTTCCGTGATAAACACGAAGAGGCCGATAGAATTGGTAATATTCGACCAGACCTATAGTACAAATGATGCTAATACATTTATGCAAGATTGTCTAGCGAATACATCAATGGGATGTAGATTTATGACCATCGATAACAATAAGAATCAAAATAGCTTCGATAGTCACGATACGGAGAAAATTCCAATGACACAGGGAAAAGTCTACAAAAACGTTGTACTCGGTGGTACCTTTGATCGCCTCCACGAGGGACATAAAATATTGCTAAGCGAGGCTGTACTTCGATGCACCGAGAAGCTCACAGTTGGTGTCACGGATCATAACATGTTAACCGGTAATTTATCATTAGTATGTAAATATTGGTGGCTTGATTTTTTAACGAATAAGCAATGAACGCCTCTGTTGGCCAAAAGTTGTATTAACCGACAATAAAATCATTTTCAATTAATATAGGAAAAGTTTTGTGGGAATTGATAGAACCCTGCAATAAAAGGATGGAAGATCTAAAAGATTTTCTCGAGGACGTCGATTCGACGACGAATTATGACGTCGTACCGATAAACGACATGTATGGGCCTACGAAATGGGACCCTGCGCTCGAGATGATCGTCGTTAGCGAGGAAACGGCCCGAGGAGCAGTCAAAGTTAACGACCTTCGTGTTCAAAATGGCCTCAACGAGTTGGACGTTCATGTGGTAAAGCTTGCCGAAGATACGAAACATAGTAAGCACGAGGAGACAAAGATAAGTTCTTGCAATCAGAGGATAAGATTGCTCGGTACGAGGCTCAAGGAAACTGAAAGAAATAAAATAATGCCTACCAAGCCTTACATAATCGGTCTCACGGGTGGTATAGCTAGTGGAAAATCTTCAGTAGCCCTCAAGCTCGAATCTCTGGGCGCCGGGCTCGTAAATTGCGATAAGATAGCTCACGACCTTTACGAGCCTGGTCAGCGTTGTTTCGAGCTTGTTGTCGAGAAATTTGGCACAGCGATATTGAAAAAGGACGGTACGATAGATAGAAAAGCACTTGGAAGCATAGTCTTCAACGATAAAACCCAATTGGACAAGCTTAACAATGCCGTGTGGCCTGCAATTCTCGATACGGCGAGAGAACAAATCCGGGACCTTCATCAAAAGGGTTTTGACATTATAGTCATGGAAGCTGCGGTTCTCATACAAGCGCAATGGCAGTCTGCTTGTCACGAGATATGGACTTGTATAATACCGCACAAAGAGGCTGTGAAGAGGGTGATCGAGCGAAATGCGATGACGGAGAAAGAGGCCGAAATGAGAATTCAAGTGCAACCGAGCAATGTCGAGCAGGTTGCCGAGGCTACGGTAGTCTTTTCAACAATGTGGAGTCACGAGGTGACCCTTCAACAGGTACAGAAAGCTTGGAACGAATTGAAAGACATTTTTGCCAAGACAACGCAAAGCTAATGAGAGTAAATGACGAATAAACAAAAAATCTGTAATTAGCTGATTAATTCCGCATTATGAACAAACAGGAAAATTCCTAAGTTATTTTGTTACTATCGTCGAGTGAACACCGATAGGTTTCCTCGATTACGTTGATCCGATCCGTGCATGATCGCGAGCGGATCAACGAAACTCATTGTTACGGGTTTAAATGAAATAAGTATGGTTTCTTTTGTAATCATCAATTGGATTGACTTATTTATTCCTTACAGGGCTTTATAGTCTCTACAGTCGTTCTTGCTTGATATTATATCATCGAGAATACACTATATTGTCGCTCATTATGTTATTCTCCTCCTGTTCCGACGTTTCTTGTCTTCTCGTCGTCAGAGTGCTGAGAAAAGCTTGAAAGTCCGTCTTCAACTTGGGTCCTCCATCCTCCACATTGCAAGTCACTTGCGATATCCTCGAGAATGTGGATGCTGTAGGTTTTCTTTTTAAGAGACACAATTGCCAGTGTAACAATCAACAGCACTTTAGGATCAACTTACGCAGAGCATTTTTGGAAACTTCGGATCCACGATTTTTCTCCGGATCGTAGTGAAAAAGTACGCAACTTTTTGGCTCGAGCTTTGGTTGATCGACGAAATAATCATAGAAACGTTCGAAATCTCGATTATGATCGACGGATTTCCGGCCTTGAACGAAAATAACGCCAATCGCATCTTTTCTCATAGCTGGCCAGCAGTTTTCGTATCTATAAGAAATTGAAGAGGAGTATTATTTCGTTATCGTTATCGTTATTGTTAATTCATCGTTACTTTCTATCACCACTGCAATCCCAAAGCTCGACATCCACTTTTGTCGTTTTATTCTTTACTCTGACGTTCGATACTTCAAATTCCAATATTCTCACGCCTTTGGTGGGACGATACTCGTATGGAATTTCCGTCGCGTCGGCGACGTAATTAGAAATCGTTGTTTTACCGGCCTGTTGTTTTTACTTTATTATACAACTTATCATTTAATTAAATAATCACGGTAGAGATAGTTTTACAAACTTACCTCCATAGGACCAACAACGATCAGTTTTAGAGGCTCCATGTTTGTTGCGATACCGAAAGAAACGAATAGCATCGAGAGACGATTGGAAGTGGTGGTGATCGGGGGTTACCATGGTAGCAATTAAATGCGAAAATAACAAATACAAAGGAGGTACGTAGGTCACCCGTGGCAGGGTTATTTATTCAGTGAAATCAAACTGTTGTATAGATCGACTAAAAAAAAAAATGTTCATCGTTTGACAATAAAATACGTAGAGTTGTTCGAAATAGTTAAATTATTAAGTTAGTCAAATAAAATCAGTGTCCGACAATTCGTTCCGCTGACGTGAGTCGTTTTTCATCTAAAGCACGTAAACGATTACTCTACAAAAAACTAATCATGATCATTTTGCATGCTCGTCAACGAAATAATCATGTAATACTTCATTAACGCGTCTACAGTTTTAATACTATAGTATATTGACGAATAATAGAAACCGAAATATATCTGGGAGTTATACATGATTTAATGCGTTCGTTAAAACGCAATATTTCAATATTAAGTGCATTTTTTTATGCAAATTTTCAACTGGCGAGAATCACTGCGAACCATCAGGATTGTCGATTCTTACTTCCTCTGGATAATCCAAGTTATACAGAGCCTTCAGTGCTTCTTTGGCAGCTAGCTTCTTCGCGTCTTTCTTATTTTTAGCTGTGAACAATTACGATGCAAAACATTAATATCCAAGGGTCAAGATCGAAGGGTGTTAAGAAATCAAAATGATTGACCAAATATGCGATTATACAAATTATCAGTTAGTGGAGTCGGACAGCGTTAGTGCCGTCTTCAATTAATTTTTCGCTTCGGCAGACAACAAAATTGCTCCGTCGATCAAGAATATTTAGACCAACAAAATAAAGGATCAAGGTCGTAGTTTCAATCGGGGCAACATTTTCTTTTTCTAATATTGTCATGAAAAAAATGGACGACTAACCAGAACCGGTGTAAGTTGTTCCGTTAATCTCTACTCCGAGTGTGAACTGTATGTTCGGTGGTGTTCCGACACGACCGACCTCCGTGTACGTTGTACCAGGCCTCATTTGATTGAGCAACATAACCGGATGTATCTCGTTTGCGTTTGGTGGCAATAGCCTCTCTCCGGACGGCTTTGACTCCGCTCGATTCTTCGTCGGTGCTGCAACGCCGGGTCTTGGTATTGGGACGACCGTGCCTTGATTTTGCCATTCAAGGAAAAGCTTGTAAAGCGCGAAACTCGCCAATGAGCTCCATGGGACATCTTCGGTCTCTTCCGTAGTCTCCTCGCCGTTTTCATCCTTCACCGGAGCAACTGTCGTTGCTTCACCAGCAGCTGGTTGTTGTTCCATTATCGTATCGCCCTCACTGTCTACGCGTTCCTTAATCGCTGCTGCTGCAGTCATTTTTTCCAGTAATAAACATTTCAGAGCATTCTCAGCTGCATTTTGCCGTGCCAACGGTTTCGAGAGACCCTGACCAACGTAAACTTTTCCCTCAAGCTACAGAACATAAGAAATAGTTAAATTTGTTATTATATAACGATTGCGTTTTATAACGGTCAATTATGTGTGTGGAGATGGCTCACCTCAGCGTGAACAAGGAAAAGCGAATTGGGCATTATCGCCTGAGTCTCGGGAAATGTGAATTGAACACCAGCCTTCATTTCGTTGAGTACCATTATAGCGTTTTTCGGCATAAGAGCTTTGCGAAGTCGTTGATTCATGCGAAGTCGTTTGAGTTTCTTGTTCGGCTTGCCTGAAGTTGGAAAGAGGTAAACAATTAATAAGACAATCGCTAAAGGAGAAAGACTCTATCATTCGGTGTAGGATTAGATCAGATCACTAGTTCACATCGATATTCGAATTCTACACGAGCTCTAACAGATATTCGTTTGAAAAAACGAGAGATCCGGAGCCATCACGATACGGAATATCTTCAAATTTGCGCAGTGTAATGTCATCATGTCTCACAATGGAATTCATCCTTTTGAAGTAATTTAGGGGTCGGAACATATAAAAGCAATGTAAAAAATGGGTAAGATGTAAAAAAGCAATATTATCGACTCACTGCCAGAGACTTTCTTGAATCTTCTCCATTTTCGCCGTTCTTGTCCATCTTCAATGTCCATCCACTGTCCTCCCTGTTCGTCACCACCATCCACCCATTTCCCTTGATCATCCTCGGTCCATTTTCGCGGATCATTGCTGTCCATTGTCTCTTGGCCTGTAACGGTAGAATCTAAAGCTTTGTTACCAGATTCATCCGTCTGTCCATCGCCACTCTCGGTCTTGGTAACAGGTGTGCCTGTAGCATTAACCGATCCTGGAGTTTTATTAACAGCTGGAGGGGCAGGTGCAGCAGCGTTACTCGACGATGCAGTTGTATTTGCGGTGGTCGAGGTCAAGCTTGGTGGTGGTACGGGTGACGGCATCGCGGTTATTTGAGCATTGCCAGTTGTTGGGGTACCCGGTACTGACCCCACGACTGGACTAACAGTGCTTTGTTTCAGTATAGGCTTCAATCGCGGAGGCATTGGAGTTGAAACAGCTTGAACGTTCTGTTGCGGTGATTTTTGTCCCTGATGCTGTTCTTGTTGCGGTGGTTTCGGTGTCTGCTGCGGTTGTGGCTGTCCCGATTTAATATCTTGATGCGATAGTGGAGGTCCCGAGGGCTTGAAAGGAGCCGAGGGTTGTATCATGCCTGGCTTGTAGTTGGACTGCATATAATTGCCAACTTGTGGATTGTTGTACTGTAAAAACAGAGGGTGGGTTTTCCGCCGCTACACAAGGAACCTCTACGGTTGTGAAATCCCACCAGGGACCAGTGGTCGCCAATCGTATGAACGAGCTTACTCTACGAGCTGCCCACCGATAGCCTTTACCCAACGCCAAAAGCTCTGCTCCCTTTTTATTCGACAAAATGGTTTCTCCGCAACAGACGCATTTTCTCTAGCCGATGAGCGACTTGAATTCTTTTTTGCTCGAAAGAAGTATGAACGATTAAAGAAAAAAGAACGTCAATGTCGTCATTGCGGATAGAGAAGCATGCCTGTATCCCTCCCTCTCGCACTCTCTCTCTCTCTCTCTCTCTCCCTCTCATCCGGTATCTCGTTCTCATTCTTGCACTCTTTCTTTCTCTAGATTATGGTTTTACGAGAGTCACTCGGCTAATAACCAGGGATACATCCCGAGGCTAACGGTTACACGCTATGAGGGCAACCAGCGAGCTCGCCCCTGGCAAAATACACCTCCTCGGTATTGTTGTATAGCTACTTTGAGCCTGCTGCTAATGAGCAGGGTAGGGGAGTAACACGGAGAATTCTCTAATTAGTACATGCAAGTACAAACTTTGCATATATATTTTTTTTGTTTCTTTTTTCCAGTTCTTTTTTCTTTATTTTCCTTTACCTCTTTCAACAACCCTCTGATTCCGCTGAACTTTGTAATTGTTTGCGCAAAATGTTTAAATACTTAGATACCGAAGTGTGCAAACACTATATGAACATTGCTCCCATATTTTTGTTGTTTCTATCATTTCACTCCACTGACGAGTAAACTGTATTATTTTTTATTGTAAAGTCATTAGCTTTGACTTCCTTGCATAGAGCGCCTAATAAATTATGGTGCATAGTTTGGTAGCAATGTACAATTTTATTTGAACGCTTATTTTCCAGACCAAATCTATCAAACCTCGATGATGGTTCTAAAAGCAGTTTTTCTTTAAAAAAGAAATATGGAACATTCTCACAGAACTGAACCCCCCCATCTATTCTAATCAAGCTCGATACCTATTATCCTCTCGCCCTGTTGTATCTTTTATACAGAATCTTAGCGAAACAGTGAATTTCAAAGTTTTTTTTCATGACAGCAAACAAAAGTTCATATATTCCGAATAGATCATTTAATAATGCGGATAATTGTGACAAGGTACATATTATCGAAATATTTTTTTATTTAATTCATAGGATTGTCTCTAATTTCAAATAGATTCATCCGTGTATTAAAATTATATTCCAATCCAGAACTTCCTTTATGAAGAAGAATAATCTAAATCGCAATAATCAAATCAAGGATAATCATGATAGCCAAAAAACTTCCCAGGGACAATGACAATTATATTGTATATTCTTTTGTCAATGGATATGTACTTACCGGATTTGGGGATTGGAACGAATTTCCGTTTCCAGTATTCATCTGACCTCGTCCTGAAATTTACGATGACATATCATGTGAAAAAGTGATACCATTGAATTACATCGATTAAAGTAAATAATATGAGTGTAGCGGGCGAGTTTGGAAATGAAAAAATGAAGGAGAAGAAAGCGTCTAAAGCGACGCCATCGTTGATTGCCGGGATGTGCTATTGATTTTATGCGTCAACACGGCTTCATTGAAAGATACCGTGTCTGGTGACTACGGCATTATGCAAGTTGACCGCAAATTCTGTACAGTTTTACGGATTTATGGATGATTGTCTCACCAAAGCCTGGACCGCCACCGGAAGATCTGCTTCGAGTATACATCGTTTTCGTCTACTCCTTCCCCTCTCTTCTTTCAAGCCTAGCCGCAAGAAAGCTTACGTCGGCTTTCAATCGTCAAAATGCTTCAAAACGATTGCCTTACAGATAAGATTAATCAATCAAAAAATCTTGTCAATTATTATTTGTTATATTTCTCAACGGATCGTTTCGGATGGCTGGTTTTCACGAATTACTCACAACAACGGAATAACGAATAACGGAGCAGACGCAAATATACGTCAAACGCTGGATGAACGTCGAGAAGAACGAGAGTCGAGCCCGTAATGGCGTCTGATAAAAAGCCTTAAGGCGCATTTCGAATTCGCCACGCACTCCTTCCTCTCGACGACCGTGTAAAACTCGAACTCCCATTCGTCGATTACTACTACTCAAGTCAAATCAATGAACCAATGGCGTATCTCCAAATCCCGGAGTTTTCAATAATCGATACGACATTTTCGCATTTGGTAGTACCTTGTTAAGGTGACTTTGTTTTGATCAATTTGAACCCGACCACGTGGTTATCTTAATAGGACGCGCGACGCTTCACATTCTAAAACCATACCGGCAGTTACGTACTACGCAGTGTTACGCAGTTACCCGGTCGGAATCTTTTCCCGTTACCTGATTCTGTGCTTTCCGCGATTCTAATCTTTCATACATTATTTTTATCTCTGCGAACGTTTTCTAAAAAACGTTTCATGCTGTTCCGTGTTTAATTTACAACAACGATTGTTGGAACGAGTTCGTTCATTGTCGCAAAGATATGGGTTAGCCCAGCCGCGATCGTGTTTACATTTTTTTTTCTCCCTCGAAAAGTATTACCCGCGTACAGTTTCTTGATTTATCAACATTGAGATAAGCTTATATTTTTTTCTTTTCCTAATTCTGATAACTGTAACAATTTGAAGAAAATGGCCAGTCAAGACGAGGACATGCCTCTAACACTGCCGGATACACAAAACTTGGAAGATATGGTGTTTACGCAAACTCAGGAAGTAACGTCCATTTCACAGATTATCTGGGGCAGACTTTGCCCAAACAAAGCCAATTTACAGACGCTAGGTTAGTTTCCAATGCCTTGACTCAATGCCTTCACATGAAATTTCGATTCCCCTTAAAACCGCTTTAAACTTCATCTTCTTTATACCCGTAGAAATGTCTAAAGCCTCTTACACTCTCGGACGTCACGAGGAATGTGACATTTGTCTAACCAGGAATGAGCTTTTACCCAAGGTGTGGTGTGTTGTTAGCAAAGTTCACCTGCGTATATCCAGAGAGGTTTTCACAGATGGTAGAGACGCAGTTGTGTACCTGGAGGACCTGAGCCACAACGGTACCTTTGTGAACAAAGTTCTGGTTGGCAGAGGGAAAAAAATTATGCTTCGCAATAACGATACCATATCTTTGGCGCAACCAGCTATCGAAGGTAAAAATAACATTAGTAATTCACATATATCGACTATGCTTTCATAAATCTTAAGATCATAAATTTTTGTGGTTGACAATTGTACCGAAAGAACGATGAGAAACCTTTTTTGTTATTGTTTACTTTTTGTACATCTTGATCTACGAAACCTACAAAAACAAGAATTTTACTTTGTAAATTTCCAGTATACATTTACATGAGCACTGTGATGCCTGCAAATACCGAATTACCACCTGAATTGCGTACAAAGTATGCAGTTTCTCGTACTCTTGGATCAGGGATTTGTGGCGAAGTGAAACTAGTCTTCAGTATAATCGGTTGCAAGAGATTTGCTTTGAAAACAATCTCGAAAAGAGCTATTACAAGCTTGTCGTGTGAAAACCCAATGCATGATTCTGACAAAATCATGAACGAAGTCAGAATATTGAAGGCTCTCAAACACGTGAGTATTTCTAAATAACATTGGTCATTATAACAAAATTTCTATATTGAACTCCATAATGATGAGAAAACACAATTTTGTTCAGCCATGCGTAATAAAAGTGGAAGAGATCGTCGACACGCCTTCATCTGTGTATATAATTCTGGAATTGATGGAGGGTGGGGAATTGTTCGACAGGATTAGTCAACACCGCGGATTGCCAGAAAAAATAGCCAAAGTGATTTTTTATCAGGTCGCGCTGGCGGTAAATTATCTGCACGAACGTGGTATAACACACAGAGATTTGAAGGTATCCGAAACGAGCAAAAGAAAACTTTTTTTGAGTATTTCATCAATGAATAATATTTTCAAAAATTTCTTCGATCTAACGTTTTGTGATACTTTAAAGCCGGAAAACATATTATTGGCAAGCAACGCGGAATATCCGGTCATCAAGATTTCTGACTTTGGGCTATCCAAGTTTGTAAGTACCGAAACGATGATGCGCACTTTTTGCGGCACACCGATGTATGTCGCCCCGGAGATATTGGTGACTAGTGGACGCGGAACTTACACCAATCAGGTGGACATTTGGAGCCTTGGTGTTATCTTGTACGTCTGTTTAACGGGCTATTCACCGTTTACGTTGCACAATCAGAAAGTCTCGTTGCAAGACCAGATTGTCAAGGGACTTTATCGTTTTCCAGCTTCAATGTTTGCTGGAGTTTCCCCAAAGGCGATCGATCTGGTAAGATCGTATTCGAACCAAGTAAACTGTAAATCTGTAATTCTCGGTTAAAAATAAATATTCTAAACTCGTCCGCAGATAAAACTTATGATGACGACGAATCCGGTGAAAAGAATAAACATCAAGCAAGTATTGGTCCATCCATGGGTACAAGATCGTAGAATGCGAGAAATGGTGAATAGCCTGCTAAGTCCAAGTGATGAAAATGTTGTGCCCAACATGAATACTGTGATGAATCCCACGACCGTGGACAATTACGTCTTTGACGAGCATGCGCCAAAGTGCAAACGACCACGGCGTGAATAAATTACAAACACAATCTCTATGATCTCTCGCACACCGTACTTATATAATTTGTTATATCTGACTGCAAAGTACAAAGGCATATATTGACTAAAAAATGAGGCTGTAAGAATTAATTTGACTACGCATATGTTTTGATCATACATACTATTTAGTGTTTAGTTTATTATTGACAAATATTGTATCGTTATTAGTTACCATTTCGTTTATTTGTTTCGTTCCCGACGATAACAGAACGTTGGAAAAAAAATGTGCAACTCACGAACCTAAGCGCGACGACCGACGTTTAGCTCGAATTTACATGAATGTGATATTAACCGAGTATACAAACATAAGATAAAAACCTATATTCTCATTATAAGAGAAAGTTGTTATAATCAAACAATAAAAAATGACGATCATCGCAGCATAGGATAGTCGAACATAATCGCAGGTCTCGATAACTATGACGCAGGAGCGAATGTTCTTCGTTGTCAGTATTAAAGAAAAATACTAAACCAATGTATTAAGGCATCGTGCGCGTAATGATTATATTTTGTATGGAAAACGACTTTTTCGATAATAAATATTGCTACTTATTCGTTAATAGACGTGCGCGATTCTACTATGAAAATACTCAATTTCTCGACCAGTCACTTCACTCTGAAACGAGTCGTATTAAGAACAAGTAGAAGTTGCCTTCGTGTCCCCACACGGATCGGACATGGGGTTCTCGATGTCGGGCTTTTCCTTATTCGCCAATCCGACCAGTAAACGTTTTATCTGGGCAATAGCTCGCCCTGGATTCAAACCCTGAATCGTAAAAGTATGTAAAAAGAAGGAATTCACGAATATTTTGTAATAAGTAAATTTCAAAAATGTCGGTTTATGACATACCTTGGGACAGGTTTTTGTACAATTGAAGATCGTATGACAGCGAAAAACAGAATAAAAGTCCCGGAGCTTAGAGAGTCTCTCTTTATGACCGTCGTCGCGAGAATCAATAATCCATCTGTACGCCTGAAATTATTCGTATGGCTATTATGTGAAAAAATGTGTTTTATCTTGTTAAATTCCTAAAGTATGTTATGTACCTGCAAAAGAACAGCTGGTCCAAGATATTTGTCACCGAGCCACCAGTATGGCGGACAAGAGAACGTACAACAACCGCACAATATGCATTCGTAAAGACCGTCGAGTTTTTTACGATCACGCTCGCTTTGCAACAATTGTCTCGTGCCAGTAAGACTACCGTCGGACTTGCGATGAAGATAAGGATCGATCATTTGATATTGTTCAAGAAACAGACTCATGTCTGGTACCAAATCACGGATAACGTAAGCGTGCGGTAGAGGATAAATTATTAAAGCTTTTCTTGGATCTGGATTGACCTTTCTAAAAGATAAGGAAATTTGCATCGTTGCATTGTAAAACCGTTGATTTTGTAAAATCCGGATGTTACAACTTTTACTTCGTGCTTGATCATGTTTGCCCAAATTTCTTCTTATAAGATCAAGATTATCGAAAAAAAATATTTTCTAAAAGCCTAACTTTACAGATACAGTTTGAACGAATCTCTTAAATCTTTTTCTCGTTTTCTATGTAATTTACGTTATGCAGGCAAGAACGTTGATGCCGTTTATGTTCATGGCGCAACTTCCACAAATACCCTCGCGGCATGATCGTCGGAATGACAAGGTCGGATCGTGACGAGCTTTGATCTTTATGAGAACGTCGAGGACCATCGTACCGCAATCAGTGAGATCGACCGAGAATTTTTGCATGTGAGGTTTCGATTGTGGCTTGTCGGGATTCCATCTGTACACTCGAACGGATTTAAATCCTTTTGCAAGTTCTCTGGTCTGGCAAAATAATAATCGAATTATTTTTCTCGTCCACAGGAATCAAAGGGAATAACCATGTCTGACCGAATCAACGGGTATTCCTGTAGCTTCTCGACACTCGGTAGCTCTCGCAGCGTCCATTGCTATAAGAGCTGGATCGATCAGCGGTTTCTTGCCATCCTTCTTCCCTGATTTTCCAGAAGCTTTTCTCTCGATAGGAAAATCGAATTTTCGCCAACGTACCAAATGAGAAGAAACGAAGAAAGTCCGATGGTTCCATAGACGTCGTATCATTGATCCAACGGTTAATCCGAACATCTCTTCGCTATTCTATCGCTTGGGGAAATCATTTTCTCCAATGACTTTGCAGTAAGCAGCAACGAAGAATTAAAAAGAAGAAATGTCAAAATAGCTGTCGCGTGATTCTTTCTTCTCTTGAAAAAACAAAAGTCTTAAAACCGTTAACTTCATAGCGCTTATTTTTCCAAGTCATATAAAAATTCCATTGTAAAAATTAATTATTTAACTTTCTTGTTTGTCGTATTTGTCCGTTGTTTAAAGTGGAGTGTTGAGAAAAACACGTGATTTCCTTATCGCGCGAATTAAAGAGATTTTAGAGGTTTCGAAAGTGATGACGATAAGCGCCGACGAAGACGACCATGATATCCAAAGAACATCGAGATGCTAGGGCAAAAATTTCTATAAACTACATATGTCTCGGTTCAAAAGTAATTCTATACACGTATATAGATTTAAGATATATATATATATATATATATATATATATATATATCTTAAATCTTAAATATGCGAATAGCAAATAATTAATAAAATTGAAAGTATGTTGACTATATTTATCTTGACTATATTTGTGAGCTAATTCTAAGATGTTTTGTGTCATCGAAAAATTGATTGGGCAGGGTCAGCGGTGTCATCGGGGGAAATGATAAACACGAGAGAGATCAACCCTCGCGAAGCTTACGAAAGCTATACGCAGTTCAAAATTCGTTCTCGAATGATCGAGTCTCCTTACTCGAGCACATTGCACGTTTGGCTATAGCAGTGTTCGAACAAACACCTGTTGAACTTCGACGATCTCGAGATGGTAACCGGTCGATAGAACGGACGAAACTGATCCTGCCGCAAAGCTTTACATACTTCATTCCAGAGAAAGCGATATAGCAAATATATAAGGCGGCATTCAACACGTGGAACATCGATCTGTAATCAAATACGTTTAATTTTTAACTCGGTGAGTACTTAAAGAAAATGATTATACATTATTTATTAATCTTGTAATTATTTAAATCGGGAATGTCTAACGATACAAAATTCTCAATTTCTTAATAAAATGAATGATCAAAATATTCTGACATTTTGAAAGAGGTTAACATTTTTTTTATTTTCGAGATCTTACTGTCATGATTTATAAGTGAAATGTGTTGCTAAGTTTCATTTAATAATTTGATAATCGAGGCAAGATTGCAATGTTTGTATTATTCCTGCGAATTAACTATTATGTTACGTACTATCAGAGAATTGAAAATGTTTTTAAACGATTATTTTGTGTTTTCGTTTCAGAGATAATGGAGCAAACAATACTGGTGATAGGTGGCGGTGGAAGGGAGCATGCTATATGTTGGAAACTTGCACAATCTCCCAGGGTAAAGATCCACCGATTACTCAATATCTTAATTAAAAAAAATTCCATCTCATGTTGCAATAACAAACGGATGTTTTTTTTGCAATAGGTGAAGCGCATTTATGTCTCCCCTGGCAATGTTGGAATTGCTGAAGTGAATAAAGTATCCCTTGTCAAATTAAATGTCAAGAACAACGAGGTGAGCGTTTTGAAGAAGAAACGTTTATACACAAATTATTGTATTTTTTTCAATTTTTTCAATGAAAGAGTATTTAAGAAATGTTATTTCTTCATTAATGTGTAATAGGAAGTTGCCAAATGGAGTGTAAAGGAAGGAGTCAATCTTGTGGTGGTTGGACCGGAAGAATATTTAGCAAACGGCATAGCCGATCATCTCCAAAAAGTTGGAATCTTATGTTTTGGTCCAGGAAAAACTGGTGCAAGAATCGAGGCGGACAAAGATTGGGCGAAGTCTTTCATGGATCGTCATGATATACCTACAGCAAAGTGGAAAGCTTTTACAGACTCCGAAACTGCCAAGAAATTTGTTCAAGAGTTCGTATCATGATAAAAAAAATCATTAAGCTTGCAACCGTGTCTCTTAATTTGCATCCGTTCATGAAATATTCTCCGCAAGCATTTGTATCCCAAAATTTGGGGTTCCTCATAGCTGTTTGCATGGGGAAGTTATGTGAAGGCATTGCAGAAGTTTTACTTTGTTAAACAATTCTTGAGAAGCAGATTCGACGATTGAATAAAATATAATTCACTTTCTTCTTCCGTGTAGATCAAAGTTTCCTGCATTAGTGGTCAAGGCTGCTGGTTTGGCTGCAGGAAAGGGAGTTGTTGTGGCAAAAAACGTTGGAGAAGCTTGTCAAGCCATTGACGACATTCTAACTGAGAAAAAATTCGGTGTCGCTGGCGAAATAGTCGTAGTTGAGGAATTACTTGAAGGCGAAGAAGTTTCTATGCTCTTTTTTACAGATGGTAAATACAATTCCGTGGTAATATCCAATGATTCACAAGTTTTATGACAATATGTCTGTAAAATATTTTGTTTCAGGTAAAAACGTGAGTATAATGCCACCGACTCAGGACCACAAGAGAATATTCAACGGAGATCTCGGGGCGAATACAGGTGGCATGGGTGCTTACGGTCCTTGTCACTTGCTTGGCAAAGAACAGTACAAAATCGTAGAGAAACAAGTCGTGGAACGCGCCATCGAGGGTCTGAATAAAGACGGTATTTCATATGCCGGAGTCTTATACGCAGGACTAATGCTCACCAAGAACGGACCTAAAGTTCTCGAATTTAATTGTCGTTTTGGCGATCCAGAGACACAGATTATCATGCCACTTTTAAAAAGCGATCTTTTCGAAATAATGTTGGCATGTTGTCAGGGTAATTTATTGAAACGCCCGATAGAATGGTACAACGACAAATATGCCACTGGTGTTATTCTCGCATCTCGTGGATATCCCGAAACATCGTCAAAGGGCCAAGTTATTCATGGTGTTGATAAAATCGCAGTGCGACCGGACCATTTTGTTTTTCATAGCGGAACGAGTCGTTCCGATCAGCAGGAGCTACTGACAAATGGTAAAATGTCTCCTTTGTGAAAATCTGTTCTTTACTTAAACTCCAGACTTTTATTTTCTTCATCGTTCTCTTTTTTTAGGTGGAAGAGTATTGATCACGACATGTCTAGCACCTACGCTGGAACTGGCAGCTGCAAGAGCGACGTTAGCCGCGCGCGACATATCCTTTGATGGGAAACAATTTCGAACCGACATAGCTCACAAGGGAATCGCTCGAACGATTTTGCACTCGGGCAAAATGTCATATAAGAGTAGCGGCGTCGACATCGAAGCCGGAGATTCTCTAATATCTACGATAAAACCCTTGGTTTCGTCGACAAAACGTTCCGGAGTTCTCGGTGCGATCGGAGGATTTGGCGGTCTTTTCGATACTAAAGCGGCTGGTTATAAAGATCCTCTCCTCGTATCGGGTACCGATGGCGTTGGTACAAAGCTCAAAGTAAATTTGCAACTGCTAATTCATCGTCAGATTTATCTCCAACGAGACCTTCATAAAGATAATTTCTACAATGATTATTGGCACGTTATTACGTTCTAACAGATCGCAATCGAGTGTCGGAAACACGATACCGTTGGTATAGACCTCGTGGCGATGTGCGTTAATGATGTTCTCGCTCATGGCGCCGAACCACTTTTCTTCCTTGATTATTTTGCGTGCGGACGACTGGATATCGATGTCGCCGCCAAAGTTGTTTCCGGTGTAGTCGAAGGATGCAAACGAGCTGGCTGCGCTCTGGCAAGTGTTAATTTTTTTAATTATTTATTTTTACTCCATGATTTACTTATGAATTCTTCAATGATTGTGATTTATGCAGATCGGTGGGGAAACTGCTGAAATGCCGGATATGTATGCCGATGGAGAATACGATCTGGCTGGTTTCGCGGTTGGTGCAGTAGAACGTAACGATTTGTTGCCTCGTACGAGCAATATAAAGCCCAACGATATTGTTATCGGTTTGCCGTCGAGTGGTGTCCACAGCAACGGATTTAGTCTCGTTCGAAAGGTCTTGAGACTTGCGGGGAAAAAATGGAGCGATCCGGCACCGTTTTCGAAAACGGGCAAGACTATCGGTTAGTTGAAATTATAGAAATTATGGTTTGACTAGAGTGAAGACGTCGATTTACGTGAACCGTAGGTGAGGAATTACTGGAACCAACGAAGATTTACACAAAGGGAGTTATTCCGGCTTTGAGATCGAACTTGGTGAAAGGCTTCGCGCATATAACAGGTGGTGGTCTGACGGAAAACATACCGCGAGTATTGCCAGATTCCGCAGGTGTGACCATTGATGCGAATAGTTGGAACATTCTTCCTGTTTTTGGATGGCTTGCAACCGCAGGTTTGTTCCTTTTGTAATCAAGAAAATAAAATCTGTTCAAGAATACGAAAGAATGTAAGAATCATCCAATCGGTGTTTAACTTTTATAGGAGGCATCAACGAACCGGAAATGCTGAGAACGTTCAACTGCGGAATTGGGGCTATTCTCATATGTTCGTTGGAGAACGAGAAACAAGTTTTGAATCTATTGGCAAATGAGAAGCCTGTGGTGATCGGTAGAGTCGATGTAAGCCGCGATAACGAGGCGAGAGTGAAGGTTGAACATTTCGCGGAGGCACTGGAAGTACAAATGCGACAGCACGTTCCTACCTTGGTCGATAGTTTGTCGAAATCGTCAAAGAAAGTAGGTGTTCTCATATCCGGAAGTGGGACGAATCTTCAAGCTTTAATCGACGCTACAACCGATCCGACTCAGCACATTGGTGCAGAAATTACGATTGTGATATCCAACAAGGAAAACGTCGAGGGATTGAAACGAGCAGAGAGAGCGGGGATAAGAGCAATTGTAAACATATATTTTCTATTTTACGCACATTTTTGTATGGTCGTGTCATATTCCGATAGATTGTGTGATACAATCAAATGGGAATATACAAGTTTTGTACTCAGTTAATTGTATAAATATCATTATCAGGTGATCAAACACGCGGATTATCCAAGTCGCGAGGCATTCGACGACGCGATGACAAAAGAATTGGAAAAATCAGGCATCGAGATCGTCTGTTTGGCTGGTTTTATGAGAATACTGTCGGAAAAGTTTGTGAAGAGATGGAAAGGAGCATTATTGAACGTTCATCCAGCTCTGTTGCCATCTTTCAAGGGAGCTCATGCTCACAAGGATGCTCTGGATGCAGGAGTACGAGTTACTGGATGTACCGTACACTTCGTTGAGGTAATTTTTCGTCATTTATCAATGATGCAAGCATTTACATAAGCCCTATAACGATCTTGTTAATTTTGTTTTTCTCATTTCTTTATATATCAGGTCGAGATCGATTCAGGCGCGATCATTGAACAGGAAGCAGTTCCGGTTTTACCCGGTGACACAGTAGAGTCGTTACAAGAAAGGGTCAAAGTTGCAGAGCATAGAGCATTCCCGAGAGCTCTGAAACACTTGGCAACGGGACGTATAAAGCTCATGGAAAATGGAGCTCTTGAATGGACTCGTTGAACGGCAGGACCCCTTACCCAGTCTCAACAAGGAGGTTCAGTCTCTGCTGAGATGATCACCAGAAAATATGTACTACAGTTATGATTTTATGTTTCAAACTTGTAAATAAAAACTTTTTTGGACCTTAGGATGCAGGGATGATTCATTATACTGAAAAGCAATGAAGTGTCTGATATACGTTCGCAACTTTAGCCACTTGGTGTAAATGGGTAGTAGAGAGTGGTATTGACGCTTTTGACTATAGAAAATTGGAATAATTGTCCATAAACCTCTAAAATATCTGAGTTTATTAATAAAAAGAAAACAAGAATTAGACTATTAATACATCATTGGCAGTCCGATTTTTTTCGTATTTATTAAATAATAGAGCCAAACAGATTATTCAATTGTTATTCGACATAATTACATAACATATCGCTTATTCTATTAATATGCATAGGATGATTGGAATATTGGAGTATTGTTATACATTGCGAATTTCCCGCAATTACACGCTTCCAGAGACGAGAAAATTGCTGAATCGCCATCTGGCGATAAGTACCAATATAACTTTTAGCTAACGTGAAACTCTACCACTAAAACACTCATACGGCTGACTCTCTTCAAGAATTCGAACTCCGCAGTACTCGCATCGCGGGTGTAGTAGTTGTATCGAACTTGCACACGTGCCCTTATTCGTGATATTTATTATATTTTTAAGTTAATCAAGGGGGAAATTCGTGATAAAAATAAACAGTAAATCTTGGTCATAAGTGAGAGTTTTCGGAGATCGAGAAGATGATGAACATATCGAAGGGGAAGCGCTCGTCCGCGAAGTTAAAGGTACGAGCACAGCTGTTTATCGCACCAACAACCTGTGACTAATGCCAATTCAACGCGTTCCTTTTATATTACGAAATGATAGTTGTATATATGCACAAACCCAGATAATACGATTGCCAAAGTATCATCCGATCTATCGATTGTATAAGCGCTAATTAATAACTTCTTACGCCAATTATACTTCTCAGAGCATGGGCGATCACGACGAGTTTCTGAGTCGAATCACGAAATCCCTCTACTACTCGAGATTACCGATGACCGATCGTCTTAGCTTGCCCGTTACGGGTAAGTTACAATTTTAAACAAATCACAACGTTCTGAGGTAAGAAAAATAAATGAATACAATTGTTGTATCATTCTTTTAGAGTTTGCCGCGGAACTCTTCACAGAAGTGAACGGCGGCCTCACTCTGGAACGTCTTGATATCGAGGAAGCTGGAAGAATTTCAAGAAATGCATGTGTTTCACCGTGCTCTTTGGTCCTTGCTCTTCTCTACCTAGAACGTCTTAAAGACTGCAATCCGGAATATCTGCACAGAGTTGCCCCGTCCGAGCTCTTTCTAGTCTCTTTGGTACGATTTTAATAACCATTTGTAATCCAGAAATTTGTTTTTTCAGTCGCACAAAAATTGGATTGAAATCGTATTTCAATTTATTCTTACATCATGCTTTATTGCAGATGGTTGCGAGTAAATTTTTAAACGACGACGGAGAAGAAGACGAGGTGTTCAACATGGAATGGGCAAAATCTGGTGACTTGACTATTGGACAAATAAATCGTTTGGAAAAAGATTTTCTTGGTGCTATAGTAAGTAATTTTAGGACTCGTAGGATTTTTTTCATCCTGATCGCTCGATATGTTCATTTGCATGAAAACGTGAACCTAATTCTATTTTGTTCCAAAGGACTGGGCGATATTCGTTCGAGATAGAGATTTTTGGGAACGCCTCAAAAAGCTTGAAATGGACATAGCTTACAAAGAGGCTCGTAAACGCGGCTGGTTCTCCTACACAGAATTAGTTTGTCTTATCGATAAAGTACCTCTCGCTGCGCTCATACACGCGTTTGTAAGCATATCGTCGATTTGCTTAGCGACTTATGCAGCCGGTGTGGTAACGTTGTTGGGCTCAGTTCTCGTTGCAAGTCAACTACCAGGCACATCTCTAGCGCCTCCGCAAGTTCCACCACAGAGCGCCGTCAAAGTTGCGAATTTCACAGACTCAAGACTCTCCGCTGATGACGTTTTTCTCCAAGACTCTGAGCTAGAAAGCTTACAAATATCGTCTGAATATTTTTCACACAATTACGATTCATCTTCGCACATAAACTGCAACGGATCTTGCATCGATTGTCCGATGAGACGAATGAACAAACGAAATTCGACCGAGGAATTCACAAAATGGGAATGGTGGCTCAGCTCAATAATGACTTGGCTACCCGAATATTCGAAACTTACCGATAACAATAATAATAACAATATGAAAGAACGTCTGAGATCTGGTGTTATCGGAAAGCTCGTTGACGATGAAAAATTCCAAGGTAGCGGCGCATTTATCACGAAGAGTCAACTTTTCAATGACGAGAGATACACGCGCGAAACGGAAAATCTCGTTATGGAGATCAATTGGAAAGAAACGCTATCCTCTAATTTCGATATGCCAGATCACGATTGGCTATATTACGCTACGAAAATATCACTGGGTCACATACACTGAGGACGACAAGGGCTATATATATATATGAGATACGAAAAATTAGGCTTGCAGAAGCTGCAGCGTGTGCTTGCTACCCCCCCTGGTACCTATAAGCGAATAAGAAAAAACATGAGGCGCGTACAAGATAAAACAAAAAATTATATATATTATATATGATAGCTTGGAAGAACACAAAGTAAGGAAAAACCACGATGGATATATATTTTTTGTACTAACTCTTCTATTATCGTGTCAACTGTCCTCGATGAAACTAACTCAGAGTAATTTTTTGAATAAAGAAAAGTTTTTTGCAACTGATACACATAGACTTGTCATTTATTCATATTTCTGTTTGCTTTTAATGATTTAATTATTATTCAGGATCGTCGCGCAATTAGTTTTCTTAAGTAAGTTTTCTAGTCTAATTATTGCAACGCATCTTTCCCTTTTCTTCTTCTAGTATTTTTCGTTTGTTTCGTACACGACTAGGCGAATACACACAAGACATACCTACATGTAAATCGATGAGGAACTGTTAATAAAGTCAAGAGGAAAACGTAAAATTTGTCACTGCTACTAAAATGTGCGAGTGAACAATTTGCTGCAGCGGTTTTTTCTTCTTTCGTTATACTATATACATACGTACATTAAATACATACATACGCGAGATGCACAGATGCCCTAGGCTATTAAAATTATTAGCTTTAACATCGATAGTTTAGTTGAATTCGCAGAGGCGCTTCTTCTATCTCGATATTCGATATGAAGAAAAAAACAAATCTCACCCTGCAGGCTCGAGCATGTAACAGAACAGTCGCAGTATGAATTTGGAGTTTTGTCTTTACCGCATTGTAGAAATGCACTATGAATCTGGTGTTTCTCGTTTCTTATATTTCGCATTAGACTTAATTCTTTTCTTTTGTTCTTTTGACACGAAATACTATTGCACTATTTTCCAAGCTCATGCTGCTATCACTACTGGTTCCGGGGAAGAAGTTGGTGTTCCCGCTGATGGTGAAGTTACGACCTTCGCAGGATCTTCCTTCTTCGCTCCAATTATCAAGAGAGGCGTCATGCCTAATATACAACCGATTGTCACACCGATTACTCGACCCTGGAAATTGGTAAAAAGTAGAGTGAAAACGTTGATTCAAAACGCCACGGAACGCTACGGTTCTATAAAGGAGAATTTGTCAATGGTCGAAATAAGCTCTTTTTCATAAGAACAAAATTTTCAATATTTTTAAATATTTTCTCACCATGTTCGCAGCTCGCCGAGATCTCGGCATATCCAACTGTATGGGTGTTAATTTGGGCGGCCTGAAGCCTATTCTTTGTGCCAACAGCTCGACGTAAAAAGCCGAGCCAATGCCGAGGATATCGGAAATCGTGTTTCCCAGAGCCGCAGCTGCCATCGTCGATAAAGATATTATAGCACCCATCGAAGTCTCGATGTGTTCACCCTGACAAATTTTTCAAAACCGTTTGAAAACTAATTGTACTCTTTGAAAAAAAACCATAAAAGTGATATTTGAGGTAATTGTATTACGTACAGCGATAATCATGATGAAATTGTCAAGAAAACCAAAACCAATAAATGGAATCGCATTGGCAACGGAGACTGAAAAATTTAGATTATTAAATTTTTCTTCGCTTTCACCATCAGAGATGTGAGCTAAAAAATGTATTGCATTTTCTCACCTCTCATAAGATCACTCTTCTTTGGCTGGGGAACTGTTGCGGCTGCAAAACGAATTGTGTCGAATAGCAATACGAAAGTTCCACGTGCGACACGTATGACTCGTCATATCGAAAAGTTGATACGAAATTTCAAAAAAGTTAAACGATTACTCTTCAACACATGTGAACAATAATATCCTTCAGCAAACAAATTGAACTCTAATGTGAATTTGATCATGATCAGACTCTAATACGGTACATATGTGATATGTATGCAGATTACTATTTTGTTTACGTAACTTTCTTACATTAATAATGTGGAATATAAAAAACTATATACAAAATATGTTATCAACAGCCATAGCGCATAGCATAAAACATAGATGAAACTGTCTGGGTAATTAATGTATGTTTACGATGGTAAATAATGATTTATGGATCAAAGGAATAAGAAAACAAAATAATGATTCAAAGAGAGGTTTCAGCCATGCTCCATGCTGAACGTACTGTGACAATAGAGAGAAAAGTGATTTAGACAGACTTACAGAATAGATCATCCGTGTGATAGGTAAAGCAGAAAGGAGATAGCCTGTGTCAGTAAGATTCGGTAAAGTTTTTGATTTTTCTTTTTTCATGAGAAATAATAGATATTTGAAAATAAAAAAAAAAAGTATTAAAAATAAAAAGGAAATAGGATTCGAGCGAACGAATTTCGATACGACATTGTGTGCCCGATAGCTCGCAGTGGAAGGCAGAGATGATCGACAGCTGAATTGTTTGGTCCAATATTTTGTAGATTGAGAGAAGTTTGAAAAATAATTCATGTAACCAGACACATTATAGTATATACATATAGATATAATATACACATCTTAATTATAGTATTAAAAAGCTCTAAACAATTTTCACGCTCGCATAAACCGACGACACATAGTACACATATCATTTTTTTTTGTCTTTTTTTCTCTCTATTAGTGATAAATATATGCGTGTGTATGGGTATGCAATTTTTCTCATCATGCAAGCTTACATGAATCCTCCCATTGATCCGCTTGAAGCATAATTATAAACACCGTTAGTAACGAGTAATGACAATGAAATTTAAATTTAAATACGAATGCAAATTAATACGCTATTAATCGTCTACAATTAAATATTATTTTTCTCAATTCGTCTACACCGTCAACGTTTCATGAACGATCGAGCGAGTGGCGTTAGAAAAAAGGATGATAGAAGATGAATGAAAAATAATGCACATAATGATATCGAATAGAACGTAATGATTTCAACAAGGGACGAACAAGAAATGATGTGGCGACGCGTCTTTGTATTAACTTTTTGCGAATTTCACTTTTTTCTAGTGGATGAATGAATAAATGAATAAATACATAAACGGGCGAAGTTAAAATAGAAACATTAAATATTGCTAGAGCAATATTTCATCGATAAACCTCGTCGAGTCAAGACATGCCTGCACTCTCAAGGTAAATATTGCAGTTGTAATAGGAAGGTGAGAGGGATCGATATTAAAACGACGGTATTAGTTCGACGCGACATCCCAACGTTTACGACACCAGTGCCTCCACGCGAAAGCTGCAAAGGACACAATGAGCATCGGGAAAATGATCGGCGAAATCCGTTTTCCCAATCCTGAAAAATCACACTCGTCTCTCGTGCTCTCGTACCATACTTTCGTAGAAGCCAATCGTCTGGCACAGCGCAGTAACTTCCTGTGGGATCCACATCGCCGAGGGAGGGAACTCTGCTGGGTCTCCCGAATTTACTTCGCCATCGGAAAGCCGCTAGTTGACCTGGAGGAATGAGATTGTAAAAGCGATTCGCCATCCTCGAGAAAGAAATAAATGAAAGAAGGCTTTCTTCTTATTCGTTTTGTGTTGTAAGTCAGAAAAATTGTAAGTTTAAAATTGATCGTTTTTTTGTCATCCAGGGAGTTGAAAACCGATTTACGCATAGATCGTTTAGATTTTCGTGTTAACCCATATTTTTTTTAATAATCACCGTTTAAACAATTGCACTTGATCAACAAAAGAATTTAATAAACAAAATGGGTTCAATAAATCTGTGAAATTTCAGTCTCTCGTAACGACTGATCATCCATATGACCAGTAATAGAACTCTTAAATGAAGTAAGCATCGGTAATACAGTCAGGACAATTAAGTACTTCGATCATTAAGCTTATTTACACTTATTTAAAAAATGTGAAATTATGGTAGGGTCTTCCTGTGCTTGAAGGACAACCCAAGCCCATATAATAATAATAATATATATTCACATAATAATATAAGAATAATAAAGCCCTATGAATTTGACTTGCTTGATTATCTGTAAAACAATACAAAAAACGATTGTAATCTCTGAAATTGCTCCAATTATTGAAAACGATCGAGTCCATGACCTTTTCAGAGTATTATCAGCACAAACTCATTCGTCCCATGCTTGCTCTGAATCCTTAAACGTTATGAAAAAGATACGATGGATCGAGATTACCTTCGTATTCAGCCTTGACTTTATTAGACTGACATTCCTGAAGGGCCGATATGAGAACATCACGTTCGTCAGATGTTAATCTGACAGCAAGATCCTTTGCCTGTTGTTTCGACAATGCACCGGGTAATGTGCTCGACGCTATAGCCGCCGAGCCGTAAGTTCTTCGTTGAATCGCTGTCGCGAGATATTTTCGACACTTCGCGGATGTTTCACCCAAAATTCGGGGACAAGATTTCTGCTCGTTAACTCGACAACAATAAAACTTTTTATTGAAACATAGTGCGACCCCGCGAGACACAAAATACCTCTGGCCCAACAATAATGAAGATGAAGTGCACATTGTGAGGTTAAGTCGATTAAAAAGAAAATTAAAACAAAAATTGTGTGATTTCGTTCAGCGATTGAAATCCATATCGGGAATACACTGACACGGCGAGAAGCATTCACGAAAAAGACTTGCTTTAGGATGTTGTTCTCGATGACAGGGTAACGGTAAGAATAGCGGTTGGATGACGATGAAAGTGACAGGACGGAATCACGCTACGATATCGTCAGCACGGGGAGTATCGGGAGGGATGGACTAAGCGTGACGTAGCTTTACTGAGAAGATTACTGAGGACCGGGAGGACCGTCTGAATCTGAAACTGCTGAAGCTGACGCATATCGATGCACCTCCTCAACATTCCGACATGACGTCAGAGAAATTCCCTCGAAAATGCATCGTTGCGCCATCTACCAGATATCGCGTTTATTCAAAAACGTGTCAAATAAACATGGCGAAACATACGTTGCTTATTCGAATGACGGAAAACAATCAACTTTGCAACGCAGATATTGTTTTTCAATAGAATATTTAAATGTACACGCTGTTGAATGGTTTGTACAAATATTTAGTGCAAAAGGATGAATATTTCATTCTTATACTTGGCCTCGACAATGCGGGAAAAACGGTTAGTATAATTGGTTTTCAAACCATTTTAGAGGTTAGATAAGACTGGATAAATATTTGCACTAAATTTTGCTTTCGTTATAATTGATTTTCTCGATTACCCCTCACTTAGACTTATCTAGAGGCTGCAAAGACGAAGTTTACAAAAAATTACAAGGGCATGAATCCGAGCAAAATAACGACTACGGTGGGTCTGAACATCGGGAAAATCGACATCGCTGGTGTACGTTTTAATTTTTGGGATCTCGGTGGGCAAGAGGAACTTCAGTCTTTGTGGGACAAAGTAATGATTGAGAAACTGCATGCGTCGCTATGGATGTTTGTGAAATTTGTTAATTTGTTTTTTACATAAAATAGATATAATTTTTTTGTCCATAGTATTACGCAGAGTCTCATGCGGTTATATATATCGTCGATTCTTCGGATCGGGACAGAATACCAGACTCTAAGGAAACATTTGGTATGAATATATCGACCGAACAAATGATAGTAGTCGTTTTGCTCTATAATTGATAAAAATCATTTATACGTTTATCGATTAATTGCCAAATGGATAATTAATGTTTCAAAGATCGAGTCATATCATCGGAACATCTGACCGGCGTCCCTCTCTTGGTTCTCGCAAACAAGCAAGACATTCCAGATTGTATGGGAGTCAGGGAAGTCAAGCCTATATTTAACCAGAATGCTCATTTGATAGGACGAAGGGACTGCATGGTGATGCCGGTATCAGCTCTGAATGGGTGAGAAAACGTTTTTTACATTTTTTTTATAAATCCGTATTTTTAAATACTTTTGATAATTCACTTTTTCCTTTATTTACTTTCATAGAGACGGCGTTGACGAAGGAATTCATTGGCTCGTTGATTGCGTCAAGCGAAACAGCGATGTTCGACCACCACGAAATCAGGATGACAATTGTTTATCGTAAATACGAACATTCCATTAAACTATTGGTACGAACCAGAAAAATGATCTCGCAATCAAGTTTCTATATGAGAAATTTCTATTATCAATTATTTATATACGCGATATAAAACTTTAGTTATGTATCTGTTTAAAAAAAAACGTTAAAAAATACGTGTCAATGTGTCGATTTTCATACGTCTATATAATTCAAAATATCCCTTTAGATTAGTAATCGTTATCGGAGCGTTCGTGATAACGAGAAACTGAGGAAAATCAATGAATCCTATTGGTGAGACTGGGCGAAGTGAAGTGTTCCCTCACGCTCGTACCGTTTTTGCCCCTGCGATATCAAACGAATAACCAAGATAAGAGATAACGTATCCAGCACACCTTCGGTCCCGAGACCTGCAACCATTACTTGCTCTTACTCGCTTACTTGTACGTGCAGTTGATAAAAAAGAGAAAAACGCAAACATTTTAATGCCACCCATGGCATAGACCTGTGACGAGTAATTGACGTTGATTTACGGTCTGTGATTTAAGTGCTCGTCTGCATATATATCTTGTGCGCGTATACATGCTATACGTCTTGTTTGCCAATTTTCTTGGTTTTTCAAGACAGGATGTGGTATTACGAGCCAGACGACTGGAGCGTTTTGCCTCAGGAGCTGAACAGAAGGTAAAGGAAAAGGCCTGTGAGTTAGTCGCCTAATTCATAATGGTTCATTGCCATTATGAAAATGACTCATTGGCTGAGTAAGCCCCAATGTTATTATATTCGAGAGAAAATCGTGGAACTCTTTATCGACTTTTGTTTTTGAATAGTGACTAAGAAAATTTGGGATTCTGTGAAAAAGTACGATAAAACTTTGAATAATTATTATCACGCAAAACAAAATGAAAAAGGCGATATTTACATGCTATTGCGAACGTTACGATCGATGGTGCGTTCAAAGATTTCCAATCCCACCGTAGTAACGCAATGACACGATTATAGTAGAAGAAAAGTGCTTTAAATAAATTATTAAATTTTTTATCAAAAAAAGAAGTACACGAAATTCAAATAGTTGGCGGGATTTAGTCGCACCATCTGGTGGACAACTAACCTAATTAAAATAATAACTAGGGATAGATTTTACTAAATCGTTTCATATCAAACATCTCATGCCCGATTATTGATTATGCAATATTTTCGAGAGTAAAGATTATCCCGTTTGTAATCTATGTAAAATATAAATTGACACGCGGCTCTAGCAAATACTCGACGAGATATGCGACAATAATTTTCTTCGTTGACTGCTCTCGGCCATCTTGGTGCACGTAGTACAAATGTCCTCCAGTGCATACGAAACTCTATGGTAGTAACTAGCTTTGTACGGATTGAAGTATATATGTAGATGGCACATGTACGTGTGGCTGTGGGCGGTCGTGTTTCGTGTCGTCGTCATCCGTACATATTTTACTTCGGTTTATACCAGCGGATTCGTAGTTCCACATACGATATAATTCGACTGTCTTGCACGTAGCTAGTGGACAAGGGAGAGATCTAGAAACAAAATTGAACTCCGTTTTTTAAGCAAGTGGATCGTTTACAAAGTAAAAAGCAAGGCCCCCGATATATCAATTAATATGCGTTTGGACGTAACGGAGATACGACTGATTGACTGATCGTTGGTGTGTATCGCCAAAGGAGTACGTACAAAATATACATATGTAAAATACACACACACTAAAGATGTACAGTTTCCAATTCTTATCAGAGTGGCCATATTCGTTGCGAATGTAAAATAATATAAATGGTATGAAAAAGAAAACGAGATCGAGAAAGTGAGGAAGCGCGAGTTTGGGAAACACGGTAGAGAAAATAAGAGCAATAAGGAGAAAAAGTTTAGAGTCCAGGTGCGGCATCGAGTGAGGGCGCCTTATTCGCGCAACGACGAAGAATTTTGTGTGTGTTTTCTTTCATGTGTGAGTGTGCGTGTCTGTGCTACCTACGAGTGCCCGTCGTCGAAAGGCGAGGCATTTTTGTACCTTACCTTCGCTCGTTTGAATTGGTATAGGTGTATATATATATATGTATATAGTGTCTTATATATCTCGTTGCTCCACGTCCTGTCGACGAGAATTTCTTGTGCTCGCGAGACGCGGAAAATTTTGTGCAAGTTTAAAGACGGAAGGAGGAAGGAAACGGCAGCCCCTACGATACGTCCTCGTGGCTAAAGTACTATATACATATATAGTATACACTCAAATACATATGTATATATGTAGCACTGTAGGCACGTCAATTTTTAACCGGGCACAAGTGTCAAGCGCAAAGTGTACATCGTCGTGGTGACATCCGGTAACCCTCGCGAACGTTGCTTATTCCTCTAAAAGTCTTTTCCTTGTCAGCTAATCGCATTCTGGTGAGAAATTAATCGCAATTCATGGATCATAATGCGATTTCAATTCGTCTATGTTTTTTCGAATCTTGTTTATTTTTTTATTGCGCCGTTTTACATAACTAGATCACCTTGCGAAGATTTTGCAATATATTTGATCCATCTCTTCTAGATTGCGATATCGAGTAACAACACACACACACACACATACTATGAGTAAGCTCACTCACAGGGCACTCTTCGATCTCGTTTTTATTCTTTTTTCGTTTGATCAGCCACGTATGAGAATGAAATATTGAAACGGACGAGCATGATTCTTTCCGCCGAGTTTGAAGTTTCCATTGTTGGTTTTGTACTAACGAACGTGTCGTGACACTAACAGGACGATAGAAGAAACGAGCGTGGATTTCCATAGCGTGGTATCATCCGGGCTGCTCCTGCCTGCCGGACTTAACAACACCAGGTTATATACTTTAGAGAGGCGGGAGACGAGACAACAGGAACGATAAATTCCAAAACGACATTGAAACCATGAATGCCTCAGAACATGGGTAAAATAAAGAAACACTATTGAAGAATACACGTTTAAGTTCTGAAATCCAAGTAGCTTTAACAATTTGTAAGAAGTCTTTAAAAATACTAAGACTTTACCAAATAGGCCGCATAGACACAAAATTGAATCGAACGATACGAAGGGATTTGTACGATAATCCTGTCCTTGCAAATGAGCCATATTTAGATCGCACCTACTTCAATGGGAAAATAAAAACTCAAAAGTATTTTTAATTTTTTACTAAAAACTTCAGTTTTGGCTGTTTTGATATAAAAAAAACTTTCGGGGAATAAAATTTAAGCAAATTTTCCTTGTCAAATGTCAACGATTGGAAAACAGGAAAAATGTCCAGCCGATCGCTTTGGTTATTCAATTACTT
The DNA here is from genome assembly GCA_951802705.1 of Netelia virgata. Taxonomy (NCBI): domain Eukaryota; kingdom Metazoa; phylum Arthropoda; class Insecta; order Hymenoptera; family Ichneumonidae; genus Netelia; species Netelia virgata. Next base: position 44,929,509 of record OX637863.1, on the reverse strand, counting down.
TTGCAGAAACGTCATTTGACCCAGATATATTTGTTGAAATAATTTTGTAACGAATTGCGATGTTGGTACGTTAGCAAATTTAGACACCTTGCTGAAGCATATTGGTAAAGCTCTATGAGCAACCAAGAATCGAGAAATTATGATAAAAATTGTCATTGCCTTACTACGATGGATAATTGTCCTTAATGCTCCACATAAGACTATATTCGTGTGCGCGTGTGCTTGTCGTTGTTTGAGTGTCATTAAAGTAGCATGGACTGTATAATTTTGCAGGTTTAACCCAGCCTTTAACATGGCCTCCATAAAGCAGGCTTTCAACGAGGCGGTCGAGAGAGGTGGGTAAAATGAAAAAAAAACCAGTAAATTAAAGAAGCAACAATGTCGTTTGTAAACGATAGAGCAATGCTGCTTATTTTTCAAAATCTTTGTCTTTTTATTTTCAAAGTGCCTTTTTGCAATCCCAATAAGAAAAATTCTTTTTCACCGAGTTTTCACAATTTTTTCTTCAACTTGGACAAACTCGCTTATCACATTTCCCGTATTGTTTTTGACGAGTTTTCGAATCTTCGATAATACCTCTCAGCTTCGCTTGTTCATCGATTTGCTACCAATAAAAAATGTTACATTTGTTTGAAGCACTTGAACGCAACACCGTCCTCATGAAAGAGAAATAATAAATTAAAGCAAAGAAAAAAATGAAACTATCCAAACACGCTCACACAAAATGCACTATGATAACGTATTGTTAATTTTAAAAGTATCGACAGTGAGAATGCCGGCACCAACTCGACTACGGGATCTCATAAGGCAAATAAGAGCAGCAAGAACAGCCGCAGAGGAGCGCACGGTTGTTAATAAGGAATGCGCTTACATAAGGTCGACGTTTAGAGAGGAGGATAGCGTTTGGAGATGCCGAAATATCGCGAAACTTCTGTATATCCATATGCTTGGGTTAGTTGAACAGAAAACAGAGATCTATTTGTTGTTTTTAATAAGAACTGTTAATTACTAGCATTTTGGCTGCCTGTTTGCTGAACGAATCACCGGGAAACATTATTACAGGTATCCTGCTCACTTTGGACAATTGGAGTGTCTAAAATTGATAGCATCGCCAAGGTTTACCGACAAGCGAATTGGCTATTTAGGCGCTATGTTGTTGTTGGACGAACGACAGGATGTACATCTATTGATAACCAATTGTCTAAAAAAGTAAGTTACTCGCGAATGAAAAATTGTTACGTTGAATCTCGAGAATCATCAAAAATATTTCAAATTATTTTGTTGTATGCATTTTTCACATAAAGTTATGTTCTAATATTTCTGTTTTTATTTTTTCCTTCTAGTGATTTGAACAGCTCGACTCAATTCGTAATTGGTTTGGCGCTCTGTACTTTGGGGGCGATAGCTTCACCGGGAATGGCAAGGGACTTAGCTTCCGAGGTCGAACGGCTCATGAAATCACCGAATGCTTACATAAGGAAGAAAGCTGCACTCTGCGCATTCAGAATAATTCGAAGAGTCCCCGAGCTCATGGAAATGTTTTTACCGGCAACAAGGAGTTTGCTCACTGAGAAGAATCACGGCGTTCTTATTACCGGTGTGACGCTCATTACCGAGATGTGTGAGAACAGCGTCGACACGTTAAATCACTTCAAAAAGGTGAGATAGTAACAAAAATACCTTTTTTTTTCTTTTGTCTTTTTCTTTTTTTTGAGCCGCTGACAGTTCGTCACGTCGTTACGTATAAGCAGAACGACGACTTCCAGCTGAACTGAGAACGCTAACGACGATGCTTATTCGAGAAGGAAGTTTTCTTATTTTCTTGCCTTTTTTCCAACAAATATCTCAGAAACCGATCAAATTCGTCGTCTGGTTTTTGCTACTTTTCTTTTTTTTTTACCTAAGTTAGAGAAATTCATAATCTTATAAGTGTGGTTTTGTCTTGTCTAGGAATGCGGCCACCGAGAGGTAAATTCACACTACCCTTCGCTGTGTTTACTATACTACGTTGTTAATGCATGATATTTTCGAAGCTTGATCGTGCATTATTGTTGAAAAAAAAACGACATCTACTTTCGCGCCTTATCCTTCGGTCACTCTGTAGGGCGCAAAGCATCGACGACTGAATCGCCGAAATGAATCAAAACATACTTTTCCTGTACATACTTCGTTAACGGCTCTCTGTACAATAAGGGGATGAAACGAAGCAGCATTTGCGAATCGTGGGAAATCAAAGAAATGTTCATTATCCAACGGATGTTTCAGCCGTCTATGCCAATCGTATAATCTAATTCTATCGGTCTCAGGATCTTTCCACGATGACCCAAGGCACGAGTCATGCTTTTTCATTTGGAAAAAAATGATCTTTTACTATTTTCTCATCTATTGCAGGGGGAAAGTCTTCTTTTAATCATAAACGCGCCATTGTTTTGCTCCGACCTTCGAGTAATAATCACAATTCATTATTATTGGTATTAGTATTGTTATCATTATTATTATTTTCATGGTTGTTAAAACTATAATTTTAATTAACTTAATTAATTAGTTATTCCGCAGGTGCATTTTTTCTCTCTGTCTTCGCACCGCGTTCACGTATCTTAGCTCTTCTTCGATGGGTCCTACGTTCTCTCCTGTCCGCTGTCTTATTGTTTCCAACATTCTGGCGTTCTTCTCTTGTTATCAATTTCATTTTGTATTCGTGTAAAAATTCCTTATCGCCTCAAACGTATTTGACGAAATTTCATAGACGTCTTTCGTCTTTTTTGTTCTTCTCGTTTGCAGATCGTACCGAATCTCGTCAGGATCCTGAAGAATCTTATACTGGCTGGTTACTCGCCGGAGCACGATGTCTCCGGTGTATCGGATCCTTTTCTACAAGTCAAAATCTTACGTTTGTTGCGCATACTCGGTCGCAATGATGTCGATGCTTCCGAGGCCATGAACGATATACTCGCGCAAGTTGCGACCAACACCGAGACGAGCAAAAACGTCGGCAATACGATACTCTACGAGACCGTATTGTCAATCATGGATATTAAATCTGAATGCGGTCTTAGAGTTCTTGCAGTTAATATACTTGGACGTTTTCTACTCAACAACGACAAGAACATACGTTACGTAGCTCTGAACACACTGCTCAAAACTGTTTACGTCGACACGAGTGCTGTGCAGAGGCACCGCTCGACTATTCTGGTAAAATTTCTACCATTGATATTCATTATTAACTAAATTATTATCGTTATTCTTCCAAAACAAACAAAAAATGGAAAGAAAGCTAAAAAGAATTTGTTTTTAATGTTCTCTACAGGAATGTCTAAAAGATCCAGATGTTTCAATAAGACGACGAGCCATGGAGTTGAGCTTTGCTCTTGTCAATACAAACAACATTAGGAACATGATGAAGGAATTACTACTATTTCTTGAGCGCGCCGATCCGGAGTTCAAGGCACAATGCAGCAGTAATATTGTCATGTCGGCCGAAAGATACGCACCCAACAAACGTTGGCATCTCGAGACTCTGTTCAAAGTTCTCGTTGCGGTAATGCAATTATCTAGTTTTCTTTGTATTGTCACACTAGAATATTCCAAAAAAATCGATAAATCTTATTTAGAACAATGTCCGTACGTGTCGTGCGTAAGCGTTTTTTTAAGTGAGAATTGATGTAAGATTTCTCACGTAATATATATACTTTTATGACACAGGCCGGGAGTTACGTTCGTGACGACGTTGTAGCGTGCACGATACAGCTTATATCGGAAACCCAGGCGCAACAGGGTTATGCGGTTAGTGCACTTTGGCGAGCTCTCGAGAGAGACACTTTCGATAAGCAGCCACTGGCTCAGGTAGCTACGTGGTGTATCGGTGAATACGGCGACCTGTTGCTTTACGGGCCACCGATCGACGATGCTGACGCACCAATAAACGTGAGTGTTTTTAGGAAAATATCGGCCGAGTCTATTATTTTCAAATACAATCCATTATTAGATTAATTTTTATAAAATCCAAATTAAAAAAAAAAGCTAAATCGCAATATCTCCACAGCTCACCGAGGACGAAGTGATAGACGTCTATCAGAGGTTACTTTGGAGTCCGCAGAATACTGTTGTCACGAAGCAATACACACTTTTGTCGTTGACGAAATTGAGCACGAGATTCCAGCGTGGAAACGAGTAAGAATTAATTTTACATTGATATTGAGAATATCCGTAAACCATTTCATGTACTCACTTCTCTTTTCTCCGCACGCTGATCCGAAGCTTATCATTCGATTCATCGAATTCATTGTCCTTTTGTCATGAATAATCCGCTTTTTTTCTCTTGTTTCTCTTACGTCGATCCGCGTGTTCCTCTTCTCAATGAGAAACAGTGAAAATGTTTCAGTACGCCAGTACCTCGATTTTACAGGAAAATACGTCAGATAATCGACACGTTTGGAAGTAATTTGCACATCGAGCTTCAGCAACGAGGCATCGAATTTTCCCAATTGTTTCGAAAATACGATCATCTGAGGCCGGCTTTGCTCGAGAGAATGCCACCCATGGAGACGGCAAGACCTCAGGCTAATGGAATAATCGGTATGGTTAACGGTGAATCCGAGATCGAGGAGGAAAAATCACCAAATTCGGCGATTGAACAGATTCCAGCTGGTTCGGATTCGGTACGTTGTTCTCATGAAATAAAACTTCTTCCATTCCACAAAAAATCTTTCTCCATTCGAGTTTTTTGTCATCGTTATGTTTCTTTCAGAGCGCTTTGTTGGATCTTCTGGGCTCCAGCGATCTTGGAATTTCGATGCCACCTGCAGCCCCAACGGGAATAAGCGAGACGCCTACGACGACTCCTGTGGTCAGCAATAACGATCTTCTGGATTTGCTTGGTGGACTCGATCTTGGCAGTCCATCGAGCGCGGCAACACCGGCATTGTCGCTAAGTCAACAACCTCAATCACCAACTCAATCGCTCTTCAGTCCTACAAACACGACCAACTTCCTTGTTAATGATCTTCTCGACGAATTATCAGTAGAAAATGGTTTGTTGTATTTTAATTTTTAAATGATGGAAACGACTTTTCTGTAATGTAAATCACTCAGGAATTGTTATTGTGTGGTTATTAATTTTCTCTTGCAGAATTACCGAGCTTGGTTGTTCTCAACAACGCCGATTTGAAGATCACATTCAAGATGGAAAGATCCAACGACACACCGGAACTTCTTGTGATAACGATGGTCGCGTACAACCCTGGACCAACACAGTTGACGGACTTTCTCTTCCAAGCTGCAGTTCCTAAAGTAAATTTTTCGTCGCTTTGTACTTTTTTGTTAAAAAAAATACTTGGAGCTTTTTTTATGATTTCTTGCCTAAAAATATGTGAATTAATGTTAATGATTCTCGGCAGACATTCCAATTGCAAATGTTATCACCATCGAGCACCGTGATAACACCATCGGGCCAAGTAACTCAGATCTTGAAAGTTTCAAACATCAATAAGGTTAGTAATAATTTATCCTAAAACAATGAAATAATTGTTGGTTTGTAATCTATACCCTGCAGTTTCAATCTTTTTTAATTTTCATGAATTCTTAGGCATTGCTAAGAATGCGACTCCGCATATCGTATACGGGATCATCGGGTCCCGTACTCGAACAAACAGAAGTGAACGACTTCCCTACACAATTATCGAGGTCCCAGTGACAGCAGCGCACGACGAGCAACAAGCGAATTGTATATACGTTTGCCTAAAAAGGATATAAATCGCGCTCAGACGCGGTGACCCCGCCAAGCAGCGCCAAAAAAAGAAGAAAAAAAAAGAAACGCTCGAATAATTTAAAGGCGTTCGCGACGTCAAACTATTATACAGTATGCTCTTCGGCTACAAAGTTCTGCCGGACTGAGCGAGCCGGGAAGCCTCGTCGGGTTTGAATGGAAATTTTTGTTTGTTTCTTTCGAGAATAATCGGGACGTGAGGCGAGAATATCGTTGATTTATAAAACGAGAAACGAACGTATAATCCGATCGAAGATTATGATCGTGTGAGCAAATGAAAACAGTATGGAGAAAAAGAAGAAAATCAATGAAATAACTAGAGGAGATATCGAATGTAGGATGGTCCGTGCTTTTCCCGTGACCTTGTGATCGTTTTTTTCGTCTCACTTTCCTTTCGCCGTTCTTACAAGCGCTTGTACAATTGACGATGGAAACATAAAGAGAAAGGCGTGAGAGCTACGCGAGCTTCTTTATATTTTGTAAATATTAAATAACCGAGGCAATTTTTTATTTTAGCCCAACGGCAACATCGACGAATCTTCCGAGGTTGAGATCGCGATTATCTAAAGAGATACAGGAAAGTAATCATTGAAGGGAGAACGGGAGAACAAAATTATTCATCACTGTCGTTATAATTTGCTGGTAAACGAAAGTGCTAACTAGAGTCCTTCGGTCGAAAACGCGGAATATTATTTTAGTTTTTATTTCCTCCGACACGAGAGGGAAGTATCATCGTAAGCAAACATCGAGGGTCTTCGGAAAGACGCTCTGCATTAATTTTTGACGTTGGTATAAAACAAAAATATGAAAATGAAATGAAGTTGCGCATACGAGGAACGTGAAAGGATTCAATTGGTGAATGAATTATGGATTATCAAGCTTCGAGACGTTCTCGGAACACGTACAATGTGATATAAATACGAGGGGAAAAAAGTAGAAAGGAAAAAAAATGAAAAGTGTGGCGTCATGACTGTTGGATAAAAAATAGAAAAATGACTTTCACCATTACAACTCGTCTCGCGTCTCGTAAATGCGTTACTCTTTTTATACCCTTTCGTACATCATCATCGGAACCCTTGTGGCATACAAGTGAAGCGGAAAACGTGTTGTACTTAAAGAAGAAAAAAAAAAGAAAACGAAAGCTGCCGTGAATCGCTGGATTATTATTTTATATTACGTTTCGATGCGCGACATGCGGATGAATTTACGATTTTACATCAGCAGGAATGCGTCGGCTGTGTGTCTGTGCACTCGAGATACGCCGGAACAGAGTTTATCGACCCTATTAGTAAACCGTACACGTAACGAGACGAATAGTGTTTTGCCGCCCTGTTTTTATTTTGTACAAAAGCTAGAGGCAGCGAGAGTGACAAAATAAAACAAACACAACTTTTATACCGCCAACGATCGTTGCGTCGGCCACGCCGTTAAGTTATTGGAGTGGAGAACAAAATGAAAAAATAATCTTTGTTAAATTAGGGTTGAAAAAAAGAGGTAAAAGTGAGTGAAGAGATATTGTCAGTATGTAGTATGCATTTTAGCTCCGTCCCTTTTGACGATTTGAAAGCGTCTTACCGTCTCTCTCTTTCTCTTGATCGAACTTTCTTTTCTCCGACGATACAAATTCTATGGAAATTGAAAAAATCGACTAACTATCCATTTTGTTCTCTATTGTCGAAAGAGAGTTTAACGGTGAGTTTTCGACGGTAACAGTCTTTCAAATTGTATTTTTCTTTTCCTCAAATTTGGTCTGTATGCTTGCATGCTCAGTGTGAAGGAAAAAGAAAAAAAACTGTGCCCCGATTGATTTCGAAGGACTTTGCAGGTTTTATATCTTGCGGTATAAGTGTGAAAGATTTCTCGTATACGTGTCGTTTTTTTTCTTTTCTTTGAGTGGCCTTGTTCCTCGAGTCTTTGCGACAGACAAAACACACACATACACACAAACAAACGCTCTCGGCTAACTCCCCAATTTCGGAGTCGATGAGATGGCAATAAGCTGCTGCCTACATGTTCTATCATTATTACACATTAGTTTTATAAATATGGATTACATAAGTAAATATATATGATGATGATGACGATGAAGCAAAAACGAAAAACAGAAAAAAAGCGCGAAGATCCGCAACGTGGATCAAACGATTAAATGAGATAAAAAAAAGCTGTATATACTTTTTAGTGAATCAAGGTGTGAAAATAAAATGTATTTTTATTCCACTAAAGACAAAAAAATGTTGAAGTTTTTCTCCGCACAACTTGTTCTCGTTTATTGAAACAACACATTCCTCTTCATTTTTTTTGTTGCGATTCGTGGAACTCGTGAAACAATCATATCTGATGCATCTGCCAGGCCTGACGCATCCACGGTAATTGTTTAAATAATTAACGGCTATCGGTGTTTCTTTTTTTCTTAAGAGTCCACAGAACTTGTTCCCACCTGATTGAAAAGCCTGTCCTTGATTATCTGAGCCATGAGACCATGGATGACCTCTATCGTGGTTTTGCAACTGTCGCGCGTTGCTTTTACGAGTTTGTCCTCCCCGCGACGATCGTAAACGTCGTTAACACCGAGAACGAAAGCACCGCGTCCTAGCGCTACTTCGGACTGTTCCAATTTATCGGAGAGATCGAATATCTGTCCAGTCGTGTAGTCGGCATTCGTCAACAGGCTCGACGAGCTCAGTGTATTTACCCAATATTTGTTCCAGAGCGAATCGAGCAATCGCCGATCCAAAGATGATTTGAAATACGACACTTCCAGGGAGTAATATTGTTTGCAATGAACTCCAAAATCTTCGATCTTGTTAAGAGGAATTGTCTGATATTCCGAAGGTTCTTCCATAGCTGGTTTGTAACCCTGAGAGAAAAATTCAAAGTTTCACGACATGTACGTCGCATCCGAGTTCACTCTTCGGAAAAACAAGGCCTTTTCCGTCTGTTATATCATCATAGCATCGCATTTTACATAAAACATTGATTTTAAAAGAGAAAAGAAACTTTTACCTTTGGATAAGTCCTGAACGCGCCAAGGCATACTTTGCCTGCTGAGATGGTTCTAACAGGATCAATAACGATAGCAACAAATGGTTCCTGAAAGTTCTGATTCAACATCTGCGTTGAAACATCGATACCAGACAACCAACAACCATACCCAGGATGACTGTGGTACCACCCAATTGCATTTTCTTGCCGGCCAACCTGAATTAGATCAAATTTGTATGGGTGATACTCTTCCTCGTATTCGAATAATTTTATGATAGTTTTTATTGTACTATATTGAGCAATATTTTAAAGAAAATTCTAAATAATGTGGCTAACTATAATTGATCATTGATAAAGACCTGCTTTGCTGCTTCGATGTAAGCAGTCATATACTCATAGGCCTGTGCTTGAGCATTTACTCTGGTTTCTGTACCCTCTACTGGCAAAGCAAAGGAATCCATAACTATCATGGTATTAGCAGCAACTTTGCCCAGTAATAGTCCCATTACTTCCAGGGTACCACCAGAACGGGCGTGCATGACCATTTTCAACAGTGCCAACGCAGATATTTTGATGTCTTTGAAGAAGTGTGGACTAATATTGTTCATAAAAAAAATAAAAAAATTAAAATATCGTCTAGTGATATTTCAATAATTATCTATTGGCAATATAACTCATCTGCAATTTTACTTTTAATTGAGAAACATATTAAAAGATCACTGATCTCCACTAAATATGGGAATCTGGTGTATTTTTGTCAAACTTTTGTTATGATAGACATTCAATTTTATGACCCTAGGAGACATTTGGACGAGTCGACTGATTTGTATTATAGATGTAGTCAATAAAATGTATAGGTATTATACAAAAATGTGTAATGTTTTATTACTCTTTCTCCCATGGCTTAGCAGCTAGAATGTCTTGCTGTTCCTTTCTGTCGTATCTGTAGATCTCGTCAACGGTACTTATCGTTTCTATACTGTTGGTCATTTCCCATGTTTTCTGGGCTATGGTGTTTTGATCACTCGACGTACTCGCCATTGATAACCGGAATTATATTCTCAGTCTGATAATGAAACAAATCGCAATTTCATGAACATAAAAGTAAAATTTTTCAGCAATTACGAAAGTTAATGAAGACCCACAACTTTGCACGAAATTCAAAGATCATTTATTAATGTTCAATTCAGGCATTATAGGAGTACGTTCATTCATTTTATACGTTTAGATATTAGAGGTTACAAAGAATATATTTTTCGCTTTACTTACGTCTTTAAATAGGTAAAATACGAAATTTACCAGTTCGGATTCTTCGTAAACAGACCTAACCTACTGTCAATACTGATGACATAGGACAATGTTGCTCATTGTAATTAGAGATCAGTAGGAAGATCAGGAACGTTCGGCAAAAGTTGAAACTTTGAGAGTTGGTTCGGCAGGCGACATCTGAGCGGCCAAAGAATCAACTGTGGGTATTTTGATGCCATCGACACGAAGTTGGCTCTGCCAGCGTAGTCATATATATGACGAAAAAAACTATATACGTATAATCTGTCACAGATTGTGAGCGGAGTGTTGGTACACTCGGCTCGGGTGTTTTTGTGTCCATGGACAGACAATGCAATTACTTATCTCTGATGTTCCCAGATGAGAACGTTTGTCGAGCGTTACCGATTTCCCTACTTATCTCTAGTCATACAACTTGCTCAGTCGATACGAGACCTAGTCTTTGCACCGACTTGAGTAGTTATGCTGTAGAAGCATTTTGAACGAAGTTAGATGGCAGCACTGCCTAACGCGACGCCGTCTCTTACGCGAATGTTTGTCCTCCACGAAAAGCAACAAGTCAAGTAGTTAGTAATTTCCAACAAAAACTTGCGTTCTTTTTCGCGTATCATTATCAGAAACCACATTTAACTTTGAACATACGGTTTTGAATCGCTTACGGACAAAGATATAGCGAAATAGAATCGTTCGTGCTTCGATCTAGCAGTACACCCACTGTTCTATATTCCTCCAAGACAAGGTGTGTTCCAGATTTCGTTTGTCAACATTGTAAATAACATGAAGCATAAGACTTGCAAGAGCAACGCAACTGGGTTACCCAGTTCTAAGGAAAGCATACCTGGTACTTGACATGACAATGAAGTCAAAGTGATGAATTTGCCAGAGATTATCACACACAAACTGGACCAAAGTGTAAACAACAGAGAGCTTGGAAATACCGACTTTACACAGACATTGATGGCTATGTGGGTCGGGGATGCCGTTGATAATGGGCTGCTGTCAAATGAGGTATGTATAGGGTAAAACACCCAGTACTCATCGTCAGTAGGAAATCAGTAGTCGGCCATTGCGTATACTTTGTATGAGTGGGAGGAGCGTGAAGTATATCTTTTGTACTCTTGTGCTCTTGTACTCCCTGTTCAAGTAAATGTTCGAAGTAGTGACCTTGAACTTCAATACATTAAAGAAAACTACTACGTCCATGTCGTTGTTCCTGGGTTACGTTAAAAGGAGTTTATTAACCAACCCCCTCGCCCATAGAAGTCGAGAGGGGGGGGGGGTGACATCATTGAATAGTCCGTTGAAAAATATTAAATACGTGTTTCTCTGTTTTTTTATTCTTTTGATTTCTGTTCCATTTCTTGCGATTACAGCGCCATCTTTCCCGAATCGAAAAAAAATGTTTCAAACAAATCAAACGTAACTTTTGACGTAGAATCCGAATCTGCGATAAAAATAGGGGTTCCCATTTAAGATTTCAAATTTGCCACCCGCCCCGTCCCCAGAGTGTGCGAGGGTGGGTATAATTTGGTACTAACAGACGCCCCCCTCGAAGATATTAAAGTTTCGATTCGGCGAATTTTCTGTACGATACATATTTTTGGAGATATTACAAAATTCCAGGTTAAACAATTCACCCTGTATATAGCTATAAACATTGTTTTAATTGTCTACTTATCTTATATATACTTTACCACCCAACCTCGCTCGTTTTATCGATAATTCTCCATCATCTCTGAAATGTAAAATGGCAAAGGGCCCGGGCATTTCGTGGAAATCGATGTTTTGACATTCGTTCGAAAAGTCGAATGATCGATCGACGCACAAACTTTGGAGAATTAATGGTTATGATAATGTGACGACACCGTTCGCACACACAGGGCATGGTTACGGATAAGCAATATACTGGAAAACAATAAACAACTTGGAAAATCATGTACGAGGTTTCACTAGAAAACGCGCAACGACTCAAACCCACGCTGGACGTCCAACGACTGAATTACCACGAGAGTCAAATAACGCATTATAAATAATAGCGCGCATGCTCATAGAGAAGTCGTCGTAAACGCGGGAATTGAAGCGAAATTTTGAACGTTCCGAAAATAAGAATTAATATTATTCTTTTTCCGACCAAATTTGACTGCGTTGTATTTAATCTTTTTTAGTATCTTACGTACTCTAATAATTCATATCAAATATACATTTTTTCTTATATTTTCATAGATACAAGAATTGAACTTTCGGCTTATCGTTATCCGTGAATTATATGTTCATAGAGCATAATACATTTAAAAAAATGTATTATGCAATACGGTATTTTAAAGTTTCTCTATACGTTAATTTCGTAGAGTTGTTCCCAAGCTGAAGGTCCGTATTCATTTCGGCCTGGAACAAATACTCGGGTCCATGGGTCCAATTCTCAGGACCAGTCGTATTGAACGCGAATGAAAATAAATCATATTATTCCATAAATATATATATGTTTTTAATCTTCTAGAATACAAATAGAAATCATAAAGTTACCTAGATACGGAATGAGCCAGTACATGTACGTCTCAGTTTCCAACCTCTCCGTAAATGATGATACGTCTGTATAGAATCCTACGGGCGTTTCTGGAGCTTTCGACGAACCAGGGTTTGCCATTACGCTGACCTCTGCGTTGCAGCCGCTGATTGGCGACACTTCGTTAAAAAGCATAGTTCTTTCGGTTCTAAGTTTAGTCATGTAATCCAAACCAATATCGATAACATCAAAGATCGCCGGAATTATTTTGCGACGAAAATCTTTTTCGGTGTTTAGGGATGAAATTGAATGGAGCCCGTTTCTATCCAATTGAGCTTCAAAATCCCAATTGGGAACACTGAAATCTCGATTAACCTCGTTTTTCTCTTGATTATCGTCATTCCCATGGGGTTCGGAATCTTATATTCATACATCTTATAAAATAAAAATATTCCAGTGCATGTTCTATTTTAATAATATTTTTAGACAGTAGATTTACGAACATAAGCAATATCGACTTGAGCGTTTTCCATGTCGATAATAAATCATGTATCTCTGAGACTGGTAGAGGTCGAACCATATTATTTAAAATGAAGAACATGCAACAAAATCATCACACGCGTTACAAACTCAATTCCATCGTTGTCGTGAGGCTTATATATATTTTTATGTACAACTATTTATATATATAGAATTTTATTTGTACAACTTTTACAGTTTTTTACAAAACCTCCACCGTTTTTACATTTTCATTCTCTTTCTTCACGCTCCTCCTCTCTTGTTTTCAGCCCACTCTTACACTTCTTTTCCATCTTCCTATAATACTCACATATTCGTCTATCCAACTTTCCTCTTAGCGCATTCACCAGCTCCTCTTTTAACAAGCTTTTCTCCTTTCCTGTCATCCAACTTTCAATTTCTCTCCTCCTTTTTTCCTTAACTAATTCTCTTCCTCTCTTACATACTAACATGTGCTCCATCGTTTCCTTCTCCTCCTCATTACACATTCTGCATCCCCACTCGTTTACACCTTTTTTCCCGGCTCTTCCCACGTTAACGCATCTTAGCCTTGCCCACACTTCCTTGTCATTTCCACTCGCACCTTCCTCCGACCAGTACCTCCACGGCTCCTCCACATTCTCGACTAATTCTTTGTACATTTTGTTGTACAACGACCTCTCTATCGCCTCCCTCTCTTTTATCAGTGTTATTTTCCTTCTCAGTGTGTCCAGTCCTTCCTTTATTTTGTCGTCAATTTCCTCTTCACTCTTTTTTTCTCTTATCATTCTGATCACATCCCCTATTTCCAATTCCCCCAGCAACTTTTCCAAATTTTGTCCCCACATACTCGGCATTCCGTTTATTATCCCTCTAATTTCCTCCCTCAAACAAACTTTTGGCCATCTTTCCTCCTCCATTCTTAGCACATCCCCTATATATCTAAGCGCCCTTTCTCTTACTATATACTCCATTGTGGTCACCCCCAGCTCTCTTCTCCACACGTATCTTGGGGTTCTCATACATTAGGGTTATATATTTTTTCAGTTGACGCTGGTAAGAAGTAGCTGAACTCGACTTTTTTTATTTAAATTACGATTATACCTAAAAAATATTAATTGCTAGGCTACGATGATGTACATCCTCTTCGTTACCGCGTCGGTACATAATATATGTTGTTTGATTTAACTATTACGATACTTTTGTTTTTCAATTAATTGTGGCAATTAATTGTACTTCCTTTTCTACATACTTACTATTGGCTCTGCTGTTATCGAGCGACTTTATTTTTTTAAAATAACTTTTCATTGTATCAATGCATTCATAAATTATGTGAGCGTGTTACTGTGCAGTCAGTGAGATACGATAGTTTCTCGGGAGCTTGTTAGATTTCTTGACTTTCATTATTATTATCGTATCTGATATATATATATAATTGATAAGAAACATATACCAGTCGTATATACGAAACACATCTATTTTGATAAAATATTTGCGGGTGGTCCCACTTCATTGCTAATAAACGTGCTATCGAGTAAATAACAAATTTGGAAAAATGGTAAACGAAATCTGGTGACACCACCTGTCACGCCTAATATTTAAAATAATCGAAGTGACATGAGACATTTACCGCGCGGTGTGTCGAAAATGGTAGAACGTTTTCCTATTTCCTGAGACTCGAAGTTTTGGTAAAATCATCCTAGCACGTTTGATGGTTATGAAGAAAAGAAAAAAACATTAACAGCGATGCCATTTAATTACTTGAATATACAATATTCGTGAGTCGTTGGCGAAGTGCTTTACCATATAGAGCACTTTTTGATGGGATTCATTTTCGAACCAGGGGGACATTTAAAGTCCTCGGCGAATTCTTTGCTGTTGGATAACGATCCGATAACGCGATACTTGGATGGCGAGTGAACGTCCCTTAAAATGAGTTGCTTCAAATAGCTTTTTCTGTAAGTGGCGCACCACGTGTTGCCGTAGGCGATCCAGTACAGTTGTTTCGGGGTGAAATCAAGTCCGGGTAATTTTTTGTCCGGTGCTTTGCCGAGCATCGAGTCAACGTAAGCGTGATAAGCGCGCTTCACACCTCCGTTGTCAGCAATATTTTCTCCGATACTCAGAACTCCATTCAACTGTACAACAACAAATGCGGTTTGATCTTATACAGAAATTAAACAAACATCATTATAACTTGATCTTTGTTTTTTTTTAACCCACGCATAATACTAGACATTGGAATCGAAGCAGACTTGGCTTCGAATGAATTTCTGAACGTTAAGAGAGAAATTTGTGAATGATTCACCAAATAATTGTCAAATAAGAAATAAAACAGGTTTCCTCGAAGAAAAAAAAACAAATATTACGACATTGGTAGAGGATTACTTTTTACGTATCTTTTAATTTTGAATATAAGTATTATAGTCTCCTTTGTGCCTACACAATTAAAATACGTACTTTGAGTTTGAGGGTATCTTCGGTGTAATTTCCATACTGATAGATGAAGCATTGTTTTTCCTCATCAAAGGCTTTCTTGGCAACCGGCGTCCACCAGTCTTTGAGATCGCCATTCTCATCATACTCCCTGCCGCTATCGTCGAATATATGAGATATTTCATGGGCTATAGCCATTCCCATACTACCGAAATTCATGGAACGCGGTCTTTCGGGGTGGAAGAAAGCGCCCTGAAGAATGCCCGCAGTAATCACTGCGCCGGAGAGAGAAAGAATCATGAATTATTCGTGTGGCAAACCAACATATTTCTCATCTTCGATTCGAAACCAGCCGTTGCTTAAGAATGACCGTTTCAAGATTTGTAAAAGAAGAAAAACGCCATAGTCACACTCACGGATAGTGTTTATCGCCGGGGCAGCGAATGCATTAACTTGGGGGACATAGGGACCGAGGTCGGTCCAATCGTTCTTGTTTACGGGCTTTCGCAATTGGACAACAGTTTTGTAGCTAGCGAACTTCCACAAATTCACCATATTTAGAAAATACTCGTCGACGGCCAATTCGAGATCTCGGTAATAATTTTCGAGTTTTCCGTTATCCATCATTTCCTTGGGATAGCCAGCGATCTTTTTAATCGCCTTTGCCTTTTTCCTCGCGAAAGCCTTCGTTGGTTTGTCCAAGAACAATACCTATGAGTTTTTCAGTTAAATTAGAATAGACGATGTCAAGCGAGCGATAAAGTGTATACTAAAGTGTATTGCTTTTCATCGATCGATTATTATCTTCATTTGATTCTAACTGCTATCTACCTTGTCAAAACTGGTTATATATTCTTGCACGATTTCGTCAATCATCTCTTCGACCATTGCTTTCGTTTTGGGTGACAAGAACTTTCTCACGTACATGGCACCGACGCTCGATCCCAAGTTGTGGGTGACCTTCGCGACACATTGTTTCCACCTTGGACGACTTTCGGCTGTACCTCGTATTTCCTTCTCGAAAGGCTTTCGGGCGTTACGAATATCTTGGTTCGCGGTGTTCAATAGATTTACCATAATTTGCCACACTGCGAAATTCGCTTGAACTCTCTTTGGCGTTTTCGATATGAGTTCGATAACTTGTTTTATGAATTTTGGCACTGTTACGATGATCGGTTCGTTATCAGCGATTGTCTGGGCCGGCGAATACATGCTTCTCAACGTATCTCTCCATTTTACGCTAGGATTATGGGCGGCCAATTCCTTCAGTGTCATTTTATTGTAACGCTTTACAGGATCCATGGAATCCTCAGGTGAAGGTATCAACTGGACAATATCGATCAATGTACATATTATTTCAGCCCAATTATTAATAATAGTAATTTGTTAATTATCATTAATAATTATTATCATTAACAATTGTTATGTTTGTTAATATTTATCATTATAAATAATTTATTAATTATTATTAACAAGTGGGAAAATCATCGATATCTTTCGATCGCGACGATTTATTCACGATGATTTGTTCTTTTTAATTTTTTCAAACTGCCACGACGATGTTTACAATTTTTTACCCAGAATTTCACCGAACCGACGACCCGGGAGTTATTTACCGATGTACTGTTTACCTATCTAGAATTTATATGTTTTGAATGTTTTTTTTAACGAGTCATGTTGACGGTTGTCACTTTTATCTCGTTCAACGTTTACCTTTAATTCTATATCGGCGGCTGCTATTACGACATTACAAATGCTATTCATCTTTTACGTTAATTTGAGATCACGAGCGACTTCTACCACCGTAACAAATTTCATCGAGATTGACGTATTTTTTAAGTAATCAGAAAAATATACATCTTCAGTGAATATTTGACAGCCCAAATAAATATTCACGAGTTCCTCGTTGTCATCAATTTCTCGTCTTCTTTCCCAAGTATTTTAAGGATCGCGAGTACGTACCTTGTTCAGGTCAATCTGAAAATGTATCGCATCCTTGAGCTCGACTTCCGCTCTTTTTCTGTCAGCACCGAGAAGCACAGCGACATCCACCATGTACTTATAATAGACCTGTACTACTGTATTATTATCGAAACCTTTATTGAGATTCTTCCAGTCGAGTTCCCAGTTTGGCTGGTCCAACTGAAACGCGAGACGGCATTTTCTCACGTTTAATTTCTCGTATTAATAATTTGATCGAGTAATGGATACGAATACGTACATGTATAACATGCTGTGAACTATTCTTCTGGTCCGGTTCGATTTCGAAAGTCATGAAAGAGGAATGGATGAAACCATCCCGATACCATTCCGCGATCGTCGCCATCCAATCAAATTTAGATTCGTTCCAAATATTACCTTCGAGTACCGGCCAGCCGCCACGTGCCTTTATAAAGTTTTTCATTGGTAGAACCCCCTTGGCCTCGATGACCTCTGCGAAACGTTGATTATCGATTGAGCCGTTCGTTTACCGATTATAAAGGATAAGTATTAGTGGCGGTCGCTCACTCTCGTTTACACAAGACTTGTACATAGCCTTGGCTAGTTTAAAGGGCCTGATATCAGCCTTGTCATCATCTTTGGTTAAGAGACTTTTTAGTTGTTCCTTCAGCTGCTCTCCGTTCATGTAGAATTCATCCACAATACTCTCCGCTTCCGGTATAACCCGTGTTTTTAATAAATTGCCACAAGTATATTCGTAAAAGTCATCGCAAGGATCCACGTTAGGGTTTATGCTCGTGTTGATTTTCAATGCTGCAAAAAGGATTTTTATTTTGCCGTAGAATGTCTCGGGTTTCGAACGATTATTCGATGATGAAGGGATCGTTCGATTAGAATTTTTCTTCCACCTACCGATGTCGTAGCACTCCTTTGTCAAGCATACGTCGTTTCCTGCTTCCGCGGCCGTCCTGCGTATCGGATTCGGCCAGTTGCGAGGCGCTGTGTATTTGCTTTTTTTTACGATAGAATTATATAATTTTTTTTTCAGAACACCGTGAGATTAAATAATAATGGGACCATATCGTTGGTGAAAGTTTTCGAAAATAGTTCTAACTAGGTGCGAAACAATTAGAATAACAATGTCGGGTGGATCGAGAATTCGCGTTGAAAGAAATTAGGATAATGTATGATTGTGAGAGCAGATAAGAATGGTTTGTACACATTTCTTTATCGTTGAGACTGCGACTTAAGGAATTATTGGCAATATCTAGATCGTGTCGAACTAGACGTCAGTTAAGAGCTTACATAACCGGTTACCTGAGAAAAAGAGGGTGAACTTCGACAAATTTGTTGTCGTATAAAAATTCTATTTATATTCAATCTATTTTAGAAACAATGAACATTTTTAAATCAGTTAGGCCAAAGACTAGTTTTTTTCTATCTATTTAAAGAATAAACATTAGATTTTACGTTTTGGATTAAAATCACAAAAAATATTTCGGGCAGCATAAAATCAAACTACCAATTGCCTATTTTGATTATTTGTAAATAAAAGTTACAGATGCGATACTTGAAATTAAATATGATCTTTTTACAATAAAAAGAAATATTTATGATGATGTTTCGTGTTATTCACCCTCCTACTCACCTTGAGGAACGGCAGCTGCGGCAATTCCGAGAACCACCGCGAACACCACAGGGCTCGTTGGCCAGAAACGCATGACTGATCGATGATTTTGCCTAAACGTATAACCGCGAAAAATTACGTCTCACAAGACTTGTAAACAATAATATTTTCGATGAATCGAACGTATAGCGTTACGAAGAAATAAAATTTGCAGACAGAACTTTCCTCGAGCTCTATGGGCGATACGCGAATCGAAAATAGAAGACTGTTGAGAACAATTCTTGAACATGGGTTTTTATACCCTATCGATGTTCAATAAATATTACAATCAGTGAGAAATAGCGCAATTATCGCGTTTGAGCCAAATACGAATGTCAATCAATAAACATCGAACTTGAAATATATCTATATTCAAACACATATTAAAAAATGAAAAATACGAGAGATTTATCGTATATATGTAAACAAAACTAAACTGCTACACGGTCAACGGGTACTACAAAATAAACTGTTTTTCCCATCGCCTGCGTACACAGTCCCCAATAATCTATGCCTATTTTTTCGCCCTACTGCGTAACAGTCAATCATTCAGCCAAATATTTTCAATAACACGCGAGACAGATGAATATGAATTACGCGAGAGAGCCGAATGTTTTTCATGTAACCTATATAATAGAGATAAGCTATACCCCTGGACACCCCGATTATTTTCAGCTATGCAAGCAATTGGACAATAAATTATACGAGAAGTGAAGCATAGAGGAAACATGTAGGTATTTGCTGAACGATGATTGATATACTATATATCTATTTGACGATATATTTCATAGTCTAATTATAGTCAAGAATATTACACCTAATCAGCAGTGTTCAGGCATATATTATTTTCAGCACAAGGTTGAACGAAGATGTAAAATTCATGATGGACGAGATATGTGTTAAATTTTTGTTTAATTACTCTGGGTCAAATATCTAATTCTAGATGTCTGAGAGCGTCCCTTGTCGTGTTTTTCTTATCGAAATAACTTAAGGGATTATATTCATGTAGGAATATTAGGTTTACCAGAAATCGATAAGTCTCATAATTCTACCTTAATATTCGTTTGCAATATACAGTCGGTCACGAAAATATTCGGACACGAGCATAACTGCTGTAACTTTATACTTATTACACGCGAAACAGACTGTACTGGTGTACAGACAAATTGTCCACTCGAGAGCGTCGCGCGGTGTTTCCGAAGTTGGAATCGGAAATAACCGAGGACGCCCGCGCGGCGACAATAAGTAAATGAGTTATCCGACGGCGATCGATTCCATCTCAGTCCTCGGCGTGCATCGATTGTAAGAGGTGAATCGATACCTAAATACTCGCGAAACACGTACTATAGTTATAGTTCTCAACAATAACTTCTCTCTAGATTACGTTCATATTTTTCTTACTTACCTTTTTCTAATAAATAAACTGAGCATAAAACAAAGTATAAATAAAGACACCCATCAAATAAACGTTTATCTTCCTCTTCTTCCCCTCGAACAGCAAAAGACAAAATATCGGATTATCTGCGTATTCGAAGATAACCCGAAGAACCATAAAATTATGGTATGTTCGAATGCACTTTTCAGGCCACATGAACTGCAACCAACTGTGAAAGACGGTGGGAGTTCGATGATGTTCCGGGGCTACATTTCGTCACACGGAGAGGGCGACTTAGTGTTTGTAGAAGGTATTGTGGACAAGTGCAAATACCTAAGCATTTTATAAAATATTTTTTTAAAAAGTGCTGCCAAAATGGAAATAGAACACGATATTAAATTTTATCAAGGTAACGATCCGTGCTTAATTTGTATAGAGTCCGAATATTTCTGTGACCTAAAAATTCGCCATTTTTTAAAATCTCTCGCAATATTTAAACAATCGTACGGACGAAATAATTGTTTCTTGCATTCATGTGGCCTGAAAAGTACATTCCAACATACCATACCATCATACATACCATACCATCATACATACAAGTGTGGACGGCATCCCACACGCTCCCTATGCGGAACTTCTTATGCATGCATAGAATCTCCAACGACTTCATAGAGAAGTAGTCGCAAACGCGGGAATCCAAGCGAAATTTTGAACGTTGCGAGAATAAGAATTGGTGTTTTTCGTTTCTCTACCAGGATTGATTGTCTTTTGTTTAATCTTTTTGAGTATCTTTTACGTAATATAACAATTCATAAAAAACATAGAATTTTTCGTATATTTCTATAGACAAGAGAATCGATTTTACGGCCGATCTTGATCCTTGATTCATGTATTATGGTTTTACGTCTTGAAAAATACCTAACGGTATTTCAAAGATTCTCTGGCGCTCCTCGAATTGCTTCGAGTCTAACACGCGTTATTTCTTTAGCGTAACGGCATCGTGTAGTGTCAGAATGTTCTGGATTTTTACCTTTCATCGTCAATGTTCCTAGTTTTTATGTTGCTCTGTCGAAGTGATGTCTGCCGAAAAATATTGCAGTCCCCGATATCGTCCAGATTCGGAACAAAATAATTGATGGCGAATAATTCTTCGAATATAAAGGTTTGATGGTAAAATATCTAAAATTGATAACGAAACTTAATAGTAGGTACTTACAACATTATAATCTATGTTGTCGTCGAGACTCGGATGGTTACTGAAGAAATAGGGCGTTTTAACAGAACAATGATTTGGATTTCTTTCCTTGCCGATGACGAGCGTCTTATTTTTCTGACCTCTTCTTAAATGATGGTACGTCCATGTAGATACTTACGCGCAGGCGCTGGAGTTTCCACTTCACCAAGACTCCTCTCTACGTGGAGCTGCGCGTCGCAGACGCCAATTGCCGATAATTCATTAGAAGGCAAAGTTGTCCCGATTTTAACTTCGCTCACGAAATCTGACCCAATATTGATAACATCAAAGATCGCACGAATTACGTTGCGACGGAAGTCTTCTTCTTCGTTATTCAGGAAAGGCAGCGCGGGGCTAAAGATTTGATTCAAAGTCCTGGCACCGCGGCGTTTCATATTTTTAAAATGAGCCCGCTGGACGTTAGTTGCCGCTCGTGGTTGGAGATATCTGGCGCGAGGTAGCACGAACGGTGCTTCTGCTGTGGGACCGTAAGGTGACCGATGGTCGGTAAGATAGCGTGAGACCGGGAAAAAGGAAAGTGCGTTTCGTCTCGGGTACAGTACAGACTCATCAGTAGGGCTGAGTCACTGTAAGCTGCTCTAGACGCGATGGATGTAAGGAGCTTAGGGGACGTTGTATATATGGAAACAGTGGGCCCGCGACCACTTGTGAGAAACGCTGGAACTGTTGCGCCGCGTAGCGGTGCGAGGTGGAACCCGCACACTGCTCGAACCGAGCCCGGAAGAAACGCCGCTGAATGGATTTTATCGTTCGTGGAAAGTTCTGGCGATACGTAGTACCTTTCGATTTTTGTGAAGACGCTAGTGTGCTGTACTTCAACTTTCGCGCTTTTTTCCCTCACGCATTTTCGTTTTGCATTCTTCGTGCTCGTGGCGTTTCACGGTTTGCATGATTTCATACATAATAAAATCCCGCCATCTCTTCCGACGCAATTTCGCGCATCGCGCGATCGAGTGTTGATTGATTTTTTTTTCGTTTACGTGCAAAACGTTGAGGTTGAGAATCGGGGGTGTGCGGTTTGTGAATTCCCACGGTCGATCAAACATTAAATTCGGCGATATAAGATGTAATAAAGTACGAAAGAAAGCAGCGGTTGCGCATATTCATTGACACCGTTGATACCGAATAATTAACATTGCCAAACATCGTAAATATCCTCGTGTGTGTGTGTGTACATATATATATATTTCTTTTCTTTTTTTTTCTTTTTTTTTCGTTACTCCCGGTCCTCCCGGTAATTCACCAGTGTCACAAGCTTAAGCGCCAAACTTCGTCAGTGTCTCACGCCGGGTTTTCAGCTTCGGAGATAACGCGGGAGACAACCTTGAAAAAAGCCGTACGAACGCGCGCCAATATCATCTTTGTACCGGAGCGTCACAATGGCAAACGCTACGCTCGACAAGGATACGTTTTTTCGGCGTATGAAACGTATTTACGCCGCTTGGAAGGTATGTTTGCGATTTTCTCGTTGCACACAACATCGTTTTTTGCTTATTTGACGTACATATCTTGCTATCGGTCTATCATCCTATAAACGTTAACGGCAATCTAAGCTAACCTTAAAATTTTTCATGATAAAAATTATCAAACCGTTACGCCTATTCGGTCGGGTGTAAAGATATTTTTCGTTCGATTTTTGTCTCAGTGTGTGATGGTTTATAGAAATTTTTCATTAATTTTTTTTCGTACGGGTGTAGGTTTACCACATTTTACTTTTTTTGTTTGACAGGATGGCGAAGTTGGAACCGACGATAGTTTCAGTAAGATGGACTGTCTGCTGGCAGCAGTCGGCGCGGATGACGAAGTCGTCTATAGCAAGTCCACTACTCTCCAGGTACTGTACGTTCTTAGAACTAATGTCATGTATCAATAAAATAGGGACTCTGTTGAACAATTATATGGTACCGTGATTCTATTTCTTTTTCGATATATCACATCTCTCAGAAAAACTGGAGATGAAAAAATATGGTGCACCGATACTTTTCATGATTCCGCAGATATTTGATATCGTTTGAATAGGAAGATGAGTGTAATAATTATCTTGTTGTACATTTCTCAGAATTGGTTACTCAGCTACGAACTTGCGGACACCATTATGATCCTTGCTGAGAATTCGATCAATTTCTTAGCCAGCAAGAAGAAGATCGAGTTCTTGAGAAAAGTTGAGAATCAGAAAGCCGAAGATACAGGAGTGCCGACGGTCAAGCTGTTAGTCAGAGACAGAGTACGTGTCTCTAATTTGTTGCACAATATTGCACAACTTTGCATTTTTATTGAGATATAATAAAATGTGAGAACATATCAATATTTGTACATTGTAGAGCGACGAGGACAAAGCAAATTTTGCAAAGCTCATAGAAGTGATAAAGGGGAGTAAAAAGGGCAAAACGGTAGGTGTATTCTCGAAAGAACATTATCCCGGTGCTTTCATGGATGCTTGGCGATCGGTACTCAAGAAGGAATCGTTTGAAAATGTAAGAGAAAAAAGTGACCCGAAAATTACTCGGACAAAATTAAATTAACGTATAAAAAAGGAGGCTATAAATAAAGCTTTGCGTTTTTTATGCAGATTGATGTTAGCGCTGCTGCAGCTTATGTAATGAGTCCCAAGGAAGATAGTGAGATTATTACAATGAAGAAAGCTTGTCTCGTCACCTCTGATGTTTTTACGAAGTATCTAAAAGATCAAATAATGGAAATTATTGATTCCGACAGGGTAACGATTGATTACATATAACACACTCTTTTCACTGTTTGATTTTTATCTAATTTGAATATAAACATTTTTGTAGAAAGTGAAACATTCGAAGCTCGCGGAAGGAGTTGATGCTGCTATTTCGAATAAAAAATATGTGACCGGTGTCGATGTGACACAGGTGGATATGTGTTATCCGGCGATTATTCAAAGCGGTGGAAATTATACCCTTAAGTTCAGTGTTGTTAGCGACAAGAACATATTACATTTTGGTGTGATAGTTTGTTCACTCGGAGCTCGATACAAGTCCTACTGCTCAAACATTGTACGAACATTGCTGGTCAATCCTACAAAAGTGATCGAGGTAACAAAAATATGAATTATGTAAAATGATTCTCAGTGCGGCGCAAATGTACAGAAAGGAAAAACATGATTATAATCAATTCATCTTTGCAGGACAACTATAATTTTTTGCTTAATGTGGAGGAAGAGATACTGAAAAAACTAACAGCTGGAACGAAGATAAGCTCGGTTTACGATGCGGGTGTGAAATATGTTAAAAGCGAAAAACCGTCGATGCTCGATCATCTGACGAAGAATTTTGGCTTCGCTATGGGAATAGAATTTCGAGAAAGCTCGATGCTCGTTGGTCCAAAAACTCACGCTGTCCTTAAAAAGGGGATGGTATTTAATATCAACGTTGGACTCTCTAATCTCACAAATCCGGACGCGACTGACAAAGAAGGAAAGACTTACGCTCTTTTCATTGGAGATACCGTCATGGTCAACGAGGTAAATTTCTATACACCGTTCTCGACCCAAAATAAAAATTATCAAAAAATAAACACGAAAGATTTACCAATTTGTCTTAATTGAAGGAACAACCAGCGACGAATCTTACGCCGTCAAAGAAAAAGATTAAGAACGTCGGTATATATCTTAAAGACGACGATGAGGAGGAAGAAGAGGAAGAAGGAAGCGGCAAAGAAAATGAATCCAAATCAGACATTTTGGGTCGTGGCAAACGTTCAGCTGTGATAGAATCGAAACTCCGCACCGAACACAGTTCCGAAGAGAAGAGAAAGCAGCACCAGAAAGAATTGGCCCAGCAATTGAACGAAATTGCCAAGGCACGTTTGGCGCAGCAGTCGGGTGGCAAAGAGGAGGAAAAGGTTCGAAAATCGACGGTATCTTACAAGAGTCTCGGTCACATGCCGAGGGAACCAGAAGTCAAAGAGTTGAAACTCTACGTCGGTAAGTGGAATCTTTTATTTTATCGATTAATTTGTCGTTTAATCGCAAAACTCTGTTATTAATTACTAATTAATCCTTTTTATCCTTTCTCGACCAGACAAAAAGTATGAAACTGTTATTCTCCCTATATTCGGTATTCCTGTGCCGTTTCACATATCGACGATAAAGAATATATCTCAATCCGTCGAAGGGGATTACACCTATTTGAGAATCAATTTTTTCCATCCCGGAGCGACTATGGGACGAGGGGAGGGTGGTGTTTATCCTCAACCGGATGCGACTTTCGTCAAAGAAGTGTTAGTACAATTTTGTATACAGTTACATTGTTGATACATTGATAATGTAATAATTCGTCCATTTATTATAAAATGCGATTTTTTTTTGTAGTACTTATCGCAGTACAAATACCAAGGAACCTGGTGAAATATCAGCACCATCCTCGAATCTGAACACCGCCTTCAGGCTCATAAAGGAGGTTCAGAAGAAATTCAAGAATCGCGAAGCGGAGGAAAGAGAAAAGGAGGATCTCGTAAAACAGGATACTCTGGTATTATCGCAGAACAAGGGTAATCCGAAACTCAAGGATCTGTACATAAGACCGAATATCGTGACGAAGAGAATGACCGGTGGTCTCGAGGCGCACACCAACGGGTTCCGTTACACGTCTGTCCGTGGTGATAAAGTCGATATTCTCTACAACAATATAAAAAACGCGTTTTTCCAGCCTGGCGAC
Organism: Netelia virgata; assembly: GCA_951802705.1. Classification (NCBI taxonomy): domain Eukaryota; kingdom Metazoa; phylum Arthropoda; class Insecta; order Hymenoptera; family Ichneumonidae; genus Netelia; species Netelia virgata. The sequence continues at coordinate 44,903,120 of OX637863.1, read as the reverse complement.
GGAGAAATGATTATTCTTCTTCACTTTCATCTCAAGGTATGAATATTAATTTATTCTCGATACCCCTCGACGGTCGTCCCACGTAATTTGTCTTTAATCACGATTAATTCGTTTGAATTTCAATCAGCACGCAATAATGTTTGGCAAGAAAAAACACGTCGACGTACAATTTTACACCGAAGTCGGTGAGATAACGACGGATCTTGGCAAACATCAGCACATGCACGATCGTGACGACTTGGCAGCCGAACAGTCCGAGCGCGAATTGAGGCACAAGCTGAAAACCGCTTTCAAAAGCTTCTGCGAAAAAGTCGAGGGCATGACGAAACAGGAAATAGAATTTGATACTCCGTTTAGGGAACTCGGTTTTCCTGGTGCACCGTACAGAAGTACCGTTCTTCTTCAACCCACCAGCGGGTGTCTCGTCAATTTTACCGAATGGGTGGGTGTAATAGAAAAAGAAAAAGAAATTTAAACTATAAAAAAGATAATCACAAAATTAAATCATCTCTTTTTTAACATTAAAATAAACATCCAGCCACCCTTTGTTATCACACTGGAAGACACCGAGCTCGTGCACTTCGAGAGAGTACAATTTCATCTCAAGAATTTCGACATGATATTCGTATTCAAGGATTATCACAGAAAAGTCGCTATGGTTAATGCAATTCCGATGAACTTGCTGGATCATGTCAAAGAATGGTTAAAGTGAGTTTGGAGTTTATTTTTGTCGAAAGAAATCAAACCTTTCATTCTTTAATGCTTTTTAAATTTTTTAAACATTTGTTTATCACAGCTCTTGCGACATTCGTTATTCCGAGGGTGTACAGTCGTTGAACTGGACTAAAATTATGAAAACTATAACGGACGACCCGGAAGGATTTTTCGATAGCGGTGGTTGGACTTTCCTCGACCCGGAGAGCGATGCCGAGAACGAGGAAGTTGACGACGAGGAGGAGGAGGAAGACGATGCTTACGAGGTATGCGTTTTAGTTTCTAGTGTTTTTCAATGTCTCCACAACGAGTGTGCGTGCGTGCGTGATTAAGTAAATCAACGAGTAATTTTATCTTGATTATTCAGCCTTCCGACATGGAGAGCGAGGAGGAATCCGACGATGACTCGCAATACTCCGAAGCCTCGGAAGGATCTGACACCGAAGGTACGTGTACATCATCGACGAAATCAATATAGCGCGAGTTCTCCATAATTCTCCATAATTAATACCCGATTGTACTTTTTATCCTAAGAAGAAGAACTCGGAACCTCCGAAGAATCCGGAAAAGATTGGTCGGATCTCGAGCGCGAGGCTGCCGAAGAGGACAAGGAAATCACGAATTTCCGTGACGATTACAGCGCCGGAAAGAACACAAAATCTAGCATGCCCGACGTACCATCTCCCTCCAAGAACAGGTGAGCAATCTTCTCAAAAAAAACTTTCGTATTCTTCGTGTTTTCATACAAAATAAACGAAATTCATACTTATGCCTCGAAAAATATCTTTCTCAGGCACAGTTCGAAGCACAGGAGTTCGTCGAGTTCCAAAAATAGGAGCTCGTCCAATCACAAGGACCGAAGATCGTCGGACAAACACAGGTGAGAGATAATCTTGCAATTCTATTGGAAAGTAAACAATCTTTATTTTCGTACGATGGAAATATAAAATAATATTCTGGCCAACCCGACGTTTGTTGATTGCGAATTGACGATTGAAAAATTTAGTTAATTCGTGATTGTTCGTTACCCCCGTTTATACAAATAATCACGATTGAATTGTTTTTTCAATTCAATAAAAAGATCGGACCGATCGCGGAGTGGAGGTTCACACAAGAAAGTGTCTCCTTCCAAATCCTCCAGACACAGGTGATTAATCCGACTCACCCAAATGATATTAATATAATTTCATGCCTCTGTCGAATTAAAATTAACTATACCATTCTATTGAAATATTATTGAGAAAATAATCATATTCGATCTCTTTTTCTGCGACAGTCCGAAGAAGAGCGATAAGCACGACAAGCACAAGTCTTCGTCTCAGTCGCCGGGTAACAAAAAACGTTCGCGCGACGATCGCAGTTCCGAACGAAGCTCGAAACGGTCCAGGTAAGATTTTTGTAACGTATCTTTTTTTTTCACCGATTATTTGATTTTTGTTTTCTTAATATTCTTTCTTTTACGTATTGCAGAAAGTAAGGGCAACATAAGGACAGTCCATAATAATTAAACACAAACGATGCAGTGGGATTTGAGAAGAATTTGAGAGCGCACGCGCGACCGAAAGAGCATCAATACTTACGGAAACAAAAAAAATGAAAGGCAAATGAAAACTTTACACGCTTACAACGTGTGCCGGGGTTTGTGTTTGTGTGTTTCGTATTAAGGAGAATATGTCGTCAACTTCGTCAGCTAAACATCGTCGGACCATACTTCGTGTCATTGCCGATCATTCGGCGATGTATTCGAATTTTCTTTGTTTTCTATATGTCGAACCACAATTCGCAATGGTGTTGAAAAATCTTGTTCGAATTTCTCATCATTGATTTTTATATTAGTCGCCGATTTCGTTTCTTTCCTCTTCGTTTATAAATCGGGTTCGGTAGAATCGACATTTTTCAAACAAATTTCCTCGCGTTTTTTCTCGGAATCGTATGTATGTGCGTGCGCGTTTTTTTTCTCTTCCGATCGAACATCAAACGCGTTGTGAGTTCGACGAGTTTCTAGAGTTCGTGAAGAATGAGAAACTAAAGCCCACGGAGCGTAGAGACAGTGCGTTTTTTTTTAAGAAAACAATGAGGAAAGAAGAAGAGAAAATAACGAAACAGACAAAAAATGAAACGCAAGTAATTACTAAGTTAATTATAATTAATGTAAAATTCGCTATTATCAGCGTCCCCCATGGTTTTTATATTTCCCGTAATGTATGCAGCATTGTGAGACAACAAGAAATTGTTCTTTTCTTTGATAATTTGATTTTCTTTACTCATCGACACCCAATGCTCGACGTCATCACAACATCAATTGCGAAAACCTTCGAGCGCGACTTAAACCTGAAATCTCAAGAATTTTTTATTTTGTCTTATACTTAATTTTTTCAATTAATGAATATAAAATATAAACGTTTGAAAGAAATGCTAACGAAAATACAAACTTTTGGACGTCATTCAGAATCTTTGGTGGAAAATATAAATTACACGATAAACAAATTCTTGGCGTTTTTCCTGTTTCAGGCGCTTAAAAATAAAAATTTCAACTCGGGCTGCAAAAACCCTTTGAGTCTTCCTCGTTTCTCAATTGTCTCCGAGGGACATTGAGCGAGAAATACAACGGGACGTAGATAAGGTGTGGACGTTGCTCAATGGAGAATAACTTAAAAATTATAGGAAGTGAAAGTATCCAGGTTGCCGTGAGGCCGTTTATATATATATGTATTTTTATAACGCATAATGTATAACGTACATATCTTGCACACCGGGCGAGAAGAGTCGTTCCGCAACTTTCTCCAAGTTTCAGGCTCGTGTCATCGTCGTTGGGCATACGTAATTTCGTGACTGCGATGCGCTATACCGATACTTTTTTCCCCCTGGTATTTCCTCTCTGGGAACAAGTCCCTCTCGCTCGTCGCGAAGTGAGGACGAACCCGTTCGCGTCAAATTTTCCACGGTGAAAGTGAGCGACAATTTAACGAGGAGAAGGAACGTGGAAAGGGAAAGGATGGCGAGCAAAAAAGGAACGGTTGCTTCATCGTTAATGTACTGTGGTAACCGAAACTCGTAACTTCGTTAAACGCGTTAAAAACAAATGTTGCGAAGAAAAACGAGACAGGAGTAACATTCGGGTGAGTAATTTGCATCTTTCGATTATATCTTGGTGCAAGAAGTTTCCAAGAAAGCGAACGAAGGGACACGTACCGTTATTGTAAAAAAATATTATATATTTGTTCTATAATTTAAACACCGATGTATGCGCATTAATATTTGCTGTACAAAAATCGCTGACACTGAGACATTTTTTTCAGAGTCCTTTCGTCTCTCTAACGAGATTGGAAATTTCGTTTAATAGAAAAATATCTTCAACTGCGTCCGATCTGATCGATTTGTCCCTGAAGATTGCTCACGACCTCCGGTGGTACGTGATCGCCGAGAATCTCCGAGAGATTGATCCTCTCGTCGCCGGGAATCGACTCGTACGCAGCGAGCTCGATGCCTTCCTGTACCTTCTGAATCGTCGCGTCTTTCGGTATGAGATAAGTGTTTTGCGCTTGTCTTATCGCCTCGTTGCTGAACACCTGTCCGTCCTTCTGGGGATAGGACCAAGCAACGCTCGCCACCATCGCCAATATCACCAATAACGTCGACGATCTCATCTATGGTAAAAAGAAAAAAAAATGAAAATAAAAATTGATTAACCCCGTCACGAGGTAAAAGTTTCTTCTACGATATTCTTCGACCCAATTTCGAATCTTCGCGATTTATCGAGAGGTCGCCGAGCGACCGACTTTTTTTCACCTCCACCTCGTTCCAATCACCCCTCCGGCAATTCGTTCGACTTTTTCTTTTCATTTTTTTACATTTACTGGTACGTTCGAAAATTTACGATTATTTCATAAAAACGATTAACAGTATTTCTCAATAACTTTACGTGGTCTTAATATCGTTTATTTGTTCATAAAGAAACGTTTATTGTGTCGATCGTGATTAATTCTGACCTACTAAAACTGAAATTGTGACCGTTAACTATAACAATTGACAATTAAAAACATGAAATTTGGTGGTTCTTCAAAAACTGATTAAATGTTTTTAAAGTTAATCGGATAATCGAATGGGCTTTTTAGTCAGATAATTCATTACTTCTTATAAAATTGCAAATTTACAAATTATCATTGGAGATCACAGGATAATAATTGACAATTCTCCAGAAAAACCAAATATTACTCACTTCGAATGTCTTCCTGATTCGTAAGTCGACAAAACGGATGCAACACGAGACTAGGCGAGTGGACGAACGAGTGAAAGCTTTTATACCCGTGCCGGAGGAGTCGTCGATATAGGAAGAAAACGAGAAGACCAAGTGCCGGTGGGTGGTGGCAAAGAAACTGCGATCTCTCGCTCTGTCCCGCTTTGCTCGTTCAACGTTGTCCTGTTCTCGCACCAGTCCTCCTCTTACTCTCGCTTTGGAGAGGGACAATTTATCGTGGCTTTGGAAACATCCTCTCGTTATTCATACGTAAACGTGTATTCGTGGTACCGAGCATAGGGACGTATATGAAGAATATTTTTTGACCCTCGAATCTCTTGTAATTCAATCATGTTTATTCATTTTCTGTCGCAGCGACAAACAGATATCTTCGTTAGCCAAGGTCCCATAATTTCTCTCCCATCTTCGTTAACTCTTAACGCATTAACGGTGTACGTTTCAATAGATTGGAACTAATGACGACTCGTTCAGAATTATTAATACTTTGTCACATGTATACGCTTGAACGTTTGCTCGCTGTTCGCCTTTACAAATAAATTGCCAAATGCTGGGCACAAACAACCATACTGGCGTCGAGAATATGTAAACTCGCAGTTTCTCTTTTACTTGCCCAAAATCACAGGCGATACATGTGTGTGTAGGTACATGAAAACAAGATTGTGTGCTTTCATTATATTTTTTTATAAAATCATTGTTTCATTTATTCGACAGTTGAAAAGTACAAATCAATAACGAGACTAGATACAGCTACCGGACTCTCCTTATCATTTTCATTTCGTTTTCTCGAATCTCTCTATCACCAATCAAGACTCGCCTCAATTATTATGGCAATCGACGGTTGCGTCGTGTGTCGTAATATTAATCGTTAATCGCTCGGTATCGCTATTACATTACACGTATCTGTTTTGTTTGTTTGTATTGGTTCATAATAAACGCTGATTCATACGATCAATCGGTTGGATGGATAATAATCGGAAGACGGCGAATTTACAAGAAAAATACGCATCGCTTCTCGCAATCTTTCTCGAGCCGTTTATTTACAATTGCTTTTTATTCGCTTTTCATTTTTTGCTTCTATTCTTTTCTTTTTCCGGAATTGCGGGGGGGGGGGCACATAAATAAGAGGTTTATTTTTGTAGGCTTATAAATAATGGTAGAAAAATATACACCGCTGTTGGAAACTACCTGAATTTTGTGAGCTGCTCACTGCTGCCGAGTTTCATGGCGTTTGATTAATTCGTCGCTCTTGACACGTTTTTTAAAAATCTGTTTTCATTTTCATCTAAACGAGCGCGTTCGAACGATCCCATCTCGTAATGAGTTAGTCAATGTATAATATGTATGTACAAATTTCGGACGAGACACACTCACGAATACAAAATCCACGCGCACTGAACGAGTTTTACACAAAAATTTCTAACGTCAAACTATAATGATATTTTTATCTGTTTATGTGTTTGTTGTTGTTGTTGTTTTTTTTAAATTGTTTTCCTTATTTCGATCGCTTGAAGACGACAAACGAAAGTCAAAAGATTTGTTTGTTACGATTTACATGCGCATTTTCTTATCTACTGTTGGCACTTGACGTCGTTTCTTTTTCTCATTGATCTCCTCGTGGTCCTTAAATTCACGTATAAAATATTCCCTACCATTCGTCTCGCTCAACGTTTATTGCGGGGCAGCAAATGAGCAAAGTCTGATTTCTATATTTACGTATTTTCTTTTGGTGGTCTTTTTTTTTACAAATTGATTATTATTTATAATTATAATTCCGTGTATGCACGATTAATGCATTTTACGAACAAAATAATTGTTTGTTATACTTTAAAAAGAAAATTGATTAATCAGGAAAAATATCAATGACGTTATTAAAAGAGGTGTAAAATCGGAGTTTGCCCATTGCTGAATCACGAAAGACGGAACTGTTAAAAAAAACCTTTCTTTTCTTTCACTTAATTCTTTCAATCTCGATCGTCACTTCGGAAGAATGAAATTACATACTTATGGTAATTAGTCTTTCTTCTATCCGTTTAATATTTATCTTCTTTTAAATTGAATAACGAGCGTGTTATTGTCGGGATTATAAAAAACTACACGTTGGGAATATAATCTCACGGATTTTTCCTCCGTTTTTAAAACTATACATATATATATATTTATATATATATGTATATGTGTCTTTGCTTTCTTTACACGAATTTATCAGCAACGTATAAAAAAAACAGACGACGTTCACCGATCGGTTCAAGTCCACGGTCCATTATTTTTCGTTTCTTCTCCTCTCCTCTTTCGAGGCACGTAAAATTATATACGCGATTGTATCGACATATTTTCCTCTCCGTTCTTTAGCACTCGACAATTTCAATCAAATCTGCTGAACTCGAGAAGCGGTTTAGCGATTCCCTCGGTGTACGCCCTGTGGACAGCATCGCACACGAACTTGTACTGACTCTGCAAAAACAAGAAAAAGAGACGTATTAATTTTCGAAAAAATCATTGAAATAAGATAATAACATGTTTCAAATGATTTTCACTGGTAGACATTTTTAAAATTCCATCGTTATTACTTTCAAAGGGTATATGTTCAACGGAAAATTCCCACAACAAAAACGTAAACTCTCCCAGGTTTTTCAGGGTTTCCCGCCGGGAGTCGAATTTTGAATAATACTCACAGGATTCTGTATCATCATTGCTCGTTGATCCCTCATCGATCTTACGATATCCAGTGGATATACCGGTTGATTAGCCTCGATAAGACAGAGAGCGGTTTCCATGAGAACGAGAACACCGGTACGGCCGATGCCGGCTGAACAGTGAACGACAGCCGGTTCGACGATACCGGTGCGTGCCGCTCTTACGCGTTCCGTGAACGTCGTAAATTGTCTCCAATCGCTCGGTACACCATGATCCGGCCAGCCACAATATTGCATGTGCGTTATGTCCCTTTCTTCGGCGGTCTGAGGATAAAAAAAATTCATTAAAAACGGTTCCTGTACATTAATTCGTATTTTATCGCTCGAAACTCACGTTTATGTCGCGGAGAATAAATTCTCGGAAGACGAACGTATCCTCGATCTTCTCCGAGGTTGACGTTAGAGTCAAATTTCTGAGGGTCAGAGTCTCGTTGAGTGCCGGCCAGTACTGATGACACTTGGCACGACCTCGTTCCACGAGAGTCGTAACCATAACAACCAACGTACTTCCGGCCTCGAGTACCATTTGCCAAAAATCTGCGACCGTCGACGACAATGGGCCCTGCGTCGCTATGTAACGATTTATTATCCCAGAACCCGGTATCTCCATATTGACGTAATTCGCGTTTATGTAGTCACCGTTGGAACAACCCTTTAGTATCACGCGCGTGATGTCGTCTGAAATTTTAACGAAAATACAGAGTAAACACATTGGTCAAGAGAATTACCGACGTTTTGGATCAACCATCAATATATTAATAACTCACAAGGCGAGATGTCCCGATAACGATTTTTGTTCTGATTCTCAACTTTTTTAGACTCGAGCGACGTCAGCTCAGGATTTTTACGATAGAGCTGCTCGTACTGAGCTATGAGAGCTCCGCTCGCGAGACCGTCCGCGAGCAAAAGCATCGATTGTGCAAGGGCATCGGAGCCAACAGCTGCGTGAGGTGCGTCCGGAACGTACCTTGAATTATTAATTTCACAATTGAGTGCTCGAATTATTGAAATTTCAAGCCCGAGATGTAATAGAAATAATTTTTAATTCGTATTTTTCAAAATACCTGTAGGGTGGCTCCTCCTCCGACGTCTCGTCCGTTCCAGCCAGTGCGTTGTACAGAGCGTTCGGTCTCACGGTCAACGTGAGCTCACCGTTTCCCGTGTCCCTCGACTGTCTTATTAAATTGACAACGTGCTCGTGAAGCATTCCATTGACGTCGATTCCATTGATATAAACGACCTGAATACAAAGTTTCGTAGTTTCACTCAATTCCAGGCAAGATCAACGACCCAAACCAGGCGGAAGTTATTTGTCACGAATTTAAACGTGAGTATATTAAAATGTTTAATTTTGAAAAAATTGAATGCGTTACACCCAACGAAGCGAACGGATAGAGAAATTTTAATCGCACAGTTATGAAAGATAAGTTTTCTCAACGGTGGAAACAAAATTGAAATAAACGCGAAATAATCGAACGAAATTTTTCGTTTCAGAGATTTCAACAGACGCACCGAATCAATCTCGCTCGATTCACAAGGTGAAAAAAGAAAAAAAAAAAACAAGAAATAAAAACTACGCGAGCTTTCTATTAAACGACAAGAACACTGGAAAATCTCGAACGATTGGAAGAGACTAAGGAAAAAAAGTATTCCCTGCTCACCTGATCGCCTTCGTTCAACTTGGGATAGCAACGATCGGCTGGCGTGTTTGGCGCTACGCGAGACACCAAGATGGGCATATCAAGGTCCAGCCCCCCTTTCACGTTGAATCCAAAGCGGCCTTGCTCGTCCGGCGTTAGTCTTATCGTCACGAGACCGTCCTCAATTATCTGTTTTAAATTATTTAATTTTTCTTTTATCTTAATTGATTTTTCACTTTGCCGAAAATGCAAGATGTAAATTCTAAATAATATTTCAGATATCAAGGTCGACGAGACCTTTTTTTAACGCACTGGTTTTTCGATTTTGAGATCGCACGAGAAAGATAAAAAAAACTTAACGATGACCGAAAGAAAGAAAAACTTGCGTATGACACGAGACGTCGAGGAGTTATCCGAGCGGACGCCCAGAGACCTCGACGTCTTCTCGTCGTTTGTCGAGCGTCCGTTACGCCCACGGAATAATTACGATCGTCGCGTTACTCCATTATGGAAATTGGATTCATTGTATTCGCAATGAGTAAGCGTCATTCGTTCACGGGACTCGAGGATAACGCACACATCGCGATTTTACAACCTGTACGCCCGGATATTATCCTACACCCGTGTAAAACTCGAGCGCGTATTTGTGAATACGTTCCATTTTCTATTTCTTCGTTACGACAAAGAGAGCAGCTTTGTCGTAAGAACACAAACATCTGTCTCGCGAAGAGGATTTTCCTTGAGTTAATAACCGAGATAAATGTGTCTAATCATTTTGTTTTTCTTTATAGGATGAAGAAATTACGTTTTACGTTATTTTTACTTTTAGGGTGTGGCACTGAAAGAAAATCAAATTAGGCTTCATATTTAAGGCTCGAATCTTTAAATTAAATTGATTTCTTATAATTATTCATGAATTCACAAAATCCTGCTTTTTCGTAGTTAAGCCAAAAGAAATTATGAAACTTGCGAACACTGGACAATTTATGATAATATTGATTTGCTGCAGAATTTTCTTACAGTCCGAGAATAAAGAAAGACTAACCTGTGGGGCTGGTGAACTCGTCGGTTCGCTGTAATCCGGCAGGTCGTATATATTTCTCTCGATCGCCGTATCGTCGTCGACATAGCTGAGTATGCGAGAGCCGAGAACGGGCGAGAAAGCGCCTCCACCAATTCCGCAGCTTCCCACTTGAGTGTGGGATCCCGTTATGTCGTCTCTGAGGGACACAAAACCACCCTCACTGCGTTGTTGAGCCAGTTTTGTCGCCATCAGTGATTTTTTTAAATATATATATATATTTTTTTTAGGGAATCGAGGCCAAGGTCACCGTGCATGAGGAAATTCGAGACATACAACACAGAGAAATAATAATAGGAAGGGTTGAAGGAATTTCACGCGATTTTCGTTCTCTACAATCAAAGAGAAATTCGATAGAAATAATTTAACTCCTGGAAATAACGTTTTCGTCAATATTCGCTTGATTTTCTTGCGCAGACCGTTATTTCCAGTGGCTCTTTTTTTTGGATCGAACTCTCGAAGTAACGCGTGAAAAAGTTATTGCTGATATAAAATATACTGACTCGTCGCTCGGATTTCCTTCGCCCCAGGCTTGTCGTGGCTCTCGGGATCCCAAAGATTGTACTTTATTGTCGTACGGACGTGGCGGTCTTCCGGGTGCCATCGTGACTTTTCCCTTTTCTTCGACCATGGGCCCCTGATTCACCCCGTGGATCAAACGTTTGCTCGGCGATCTGCCGAAAGAAGAACTATTTTTATTCGAAGTATGCCTCGTAAAAAAATTGGCAGTATCCGGTCAATGTGATTTCATTAAACGTATATTCTTCGTTAATGTTTGTTAAAATGTTATACCTAATGAAAGTTCTCTCGACTCGGGCTCTGTGCTTGCCATCTTCGACAGTTTGAAATTCCGTCCTACCGCTGTAGGTGAAACGACTGCTGAGCGTAAGGGGAAAACGTCGCGGCCGCATTTTCGGACTATGAAGCCTAAAGAACGTATGATGCTCGACGCAGGCTTTCCAAAGATTTTTCGAACTACGATAAGTCTGCATGTTGAAGCCCAGAAGAGTATCGTAATTTTCGGACTATGTGAAAACATAAAAAAATATATTCGTTGAATTATTCCAATGATTTACATGAAATTTCTGTCATGATTAATTTCAATTTTTATCTAGAATTTTTTGCTCTCACCTGCTCGCGTCGAAGTTGAATAAAAAATTGCTTTCGTTTGAACGATATCTTGACGATTTTCGACCACGAAAAGACATTAATACGTATATTATTTTGAAATACTACGAGACCGATGGAGGTGACACCCAGCTGAATCTCCTTGTTCGTCGAGTCCTGAAAATCGAAGGTAATTTTTTTTTCATCGATTATTCATTTTTCTTTGTAAAGTCTCTACAAATTATCATCACGATATATTTCAATCTATAGACGAAGCATTCGAGTATACTCTACACCCGTTTACAGAATTTATTTATTTTTTTCACCAACGATTACGACAATTCAGACTTTGGACGAATATTCAACATGCTCGAAAAATGTGAACAATACGGACTTTTAACTGATAGACACGCAACGAATATACTAGACAACGAAGTATAAAGGAAAGACCCGATGTATTACAGAGTTGACAACAGCGAAAACGTGCATACCCTTGCCTTATGCAACTCGACGCCGTACATGTCGAGGCGTTTGGCGTGGTCCAAGAAATTGTATTCAGCATCGGCGGGTAACTGACCTCTGTACGACAGAAATAACAATAAAACAATGTAACTTATTATAGTTTTATCGTAGTTGTCGTTTTAATATTTTCAACGTACTTGTGCAGCTTGTGAAGTTCAGCTATCTTTTTCTCCATCTCCTCCGTTTGACCGGGAATAAGCTGTAGCCTCGACAGGTATCCCGGTCCATGTTCCTCAGGATGATAATCACCCAATTCGGCTGTAAATTGATGAAAGTATAGAATATTTATGTTCGTAGGTTCGTAAAATCGTTGTTCGATGAAAGAAAACTTTCATATTTATCTCTTACATTGAACGGTATAGCTCGCGATAAGACAAGCCGTACTCGGTGGTAATTGAAGTCTACCCTGCAATATGTCCCTTCGTATTTGAAGATAAAATTGATATCTCGTGTATTCCTCTTGCAGCTTGCTCGGATCAGATACGTAGAATTTCACCCGAAAGAAAAATTGACCGCCTGGAAAGATGTCGAAAAGTTGTTTGGTTCCTCGTCGATTATCGATTGTATATTGAATTGTCATTTGTTCAAACACGATCAAAGTTTACTTTGCGAGATATGATCTTTACCCTTACTTCTTATCTGTTTCTTCACAGGTTTTGCGGGATCCAACCAGCGCTGAATGAAATAGGAATGGTTATGAAACTTTAGATTCTCAAATGATGGTTGTTATTTTTCGATTTTAGTTCTTATTCGTTATGTCTCGTTTTTTAATTTTCTTTTCCATACCATAACATCCGGATTTGGACATGTGGACGGTGTGCCACCGTTCTCGGCGTACTGCAAACCGAAATAGTCCTTCTCTATGAGCTCGAGGTGTTGAAAAACGAGGTCCAATAAAACTTGACCCTTTGCTCGTTTCTGAAATGAAACGAAAAAATCATTCGTTCTTTACATGTTTTGGTTTATAAACTGGCTAATGAAAATTCGAAACTGACATCCAACTGGAAGGTGTGCTGAGTGTCGTCGAGAAATACAACGGTCGCCGATAGCGATTTCAATCTCCGATCGCGCGCCAGCTCGGCTCCACGAACGTGGTAGCTCCCGCTGGAGCCACTCAGCGCTCGTCGTGATACACTCTCGATCATGTCAAGTATACGAAACCGATTCAGCCACCCTCGCGGCACCACCTCCCCACCACGCTGACCACCTGCGACAAAAAGCACATTTTTCTTCATACTAATTTTATTTCTTCTTGGACAGATATTCGAGGCTGAGCGTAACAACGATGAGAGAACGAGCTTATGGTGTTGTTTCGCGAAAACGCCAAGAAGTGGAGGAAATACACGCGTTAGTATTGTTACTTTTCATCTATCCTTTGGTTTGGTGTCGGTGGACAAAGCAGAGAGCGGGAAGACGGAAGTAAAAACCATCGGGTAATGAAAACAACAAGTGCTATTATGAAAACAAAAATTTTAAGCAACATTCCTCAACTAAATATCAATTTTTTTGATACAACGGTGCTTGGAATTCCGTCGAAATTGACGAGTATAAAATAGAAGTTTTAAGCTACCCCATAAACAAAAAATTCAAAAAGTTACTAAATAACAAGTTTTTGAGACTATTGGAAAACTTTAATTCCTCCACAGAGGAAAGGAAAAACATCTTGAATCATAATTTATTTTTTCTAGAATTTACTGTGCTGTCAAAATTGTTCCATCATTTCCCTTAATCCTGTACAAATTGTACAGAAAAAACAACATTTCATTTCTTAGATTCTCGAAGCATTACGAAGCCAAAGTTACAGCGGTGAAAGAAAAAATGGTAATGTCAAGTCTCAAAGATTCCACGCGAAAAATTCTATTTACATTGGGTCTCCGACATTGAGAGTTCTCCAAAAGTTCCGTCAAATTTCTCTTTCAATTGCTTTCGACTATGTAGGAGGTATCGATTGCATAATCCGCTAATCGGTTAGCTCTTTGAGAAGATATTTTGGCTTATGGGCCAAAGAATAATGTGGAGCGGGGCATTCTCAAAATAGTATACTCTCTCTCGCTTCCTCTCCCTCTCTCTCTCTTTCTCTCCGCCTCTACATCCGAGATGGAGAGATCGCTCTTAAGTTTGAGTATTTATCAATTTCTCTCGTTTTTCTTTCTTTTCGTCTCGTTAACATCAGGCCCTCGTGTCTTTCTCTTGCACTAGTCTCCCAATTTTTCTCCTATATGGAACTACAACATTGAAAAAATCTTGAAACAAGAAATTATGCTACTCGAGGAATGACAAACAGAAAGTGAGACGTTTGTGCAAAACTTACATTCATGATACGTCGTAGCCTGACGATATCACTGATCTATCTTCTCTAGCTTTGGTTGCTATAGCAACCGTTGCACTTTTTCCCCCAAACTTTGACAAATTTATATATATATATATATATATATATATATATTTTTTTTTAATCACGATTATACTTTTTATTTATTGTTAAAAATCACCCACTGCTGGGACAACTTGCTTCTGCCACCTGTTTCAGCCACATATCTTTCTCCTAGAAATTCATACTCAAGGTTCAATGTTCTCGGAAACAAGAAAATATCCGTGAGTTTTTTTAAGCTGAGCCACTCAAGTTTTGTCTTGAATTTCTCTTGATCGAAACCCCGTTAATTCCTTTTTTTTCGACGTTTGGCACACGGAACAAGTGGTCTTTCTTTTCACGTTCTTCCTTCACAATTTACTCGCACCCACTCCGAGACACTCCCAAAAATGACTCGCGTCAGCAAGTTGGCGTTTGTTAATATTAATCGTCACGACATTTGTTTCGCCGTGTTTAACTCGAACATCGATAATAATTATCACTGATCGAGAATGCACTAGGAATCTAACTTTCACTGGTAGTCGAGGTTGCGAGATGAAAAGTTCTCTCGTATGTTGCACTCGACGAAATTTAAATTTCTATAAAATTTATCACAAATCATTCGTGCGTTTCCTCGATTCCGTACAAGCGAACGGAACAGAAAAGTGAAGCGTTTTCTGTCGGTTCACAAAATTTAATTGATGTTAGAGCGAGACAAAAAATTCCCTTCCACACAACCACCGATACGTTAATTGACTACTGTCAAGAGCCATTTCGTAACTCCGTTTTGTACTCTACTCGCGCGTCTGTTCTTCAGTATTGGTCGGTAAAAAGAGACACCACCACCGGACACGTTAAAGTCACACGCACAACGTTTTTTCTTCCCTCCTTTTCCTCTACATCACTCTCGTTTTCACGGGGGATTTTTTTATTCTCCACCTCGTCCGTGAAACTTCGAACGATACACTCTCGCGAAGAGGAAAAAAATCGGTACGTTCACGCTTGTCTCTGTGTGCGCGAGCTGCGAAACTCGCGAAAAATCACATAGTTCCCTTTATTTGTATTATTTTTCGGATCGAGCCGTATACCGCGAGATACTCGCGGATTTCCAACGTCAGCGTAACTCCGAATTATTTATAGGCGTAAAATGCATATTTGCAATGAAAAAATAGCGCATTGCTGACGGTCACGGTGAATCGTACGAGCAAATATGTGTGCTTGTGCAATTATTATGTGTGTGGGTTATAGTCTTCGAACATAGTTTGCAGGCTAGATGGTCGAGACTAATGAGAAAATTCAGATTAGATCTGTGTAGCTACGTTACTTACTCACTAGATGGCAGTAGCGGCGCAGTTGAATGCCAGCGCCATCTAGCGAATTGCTAACGCAGATGCGGAGTCACCTCTCTTATGGTTTTCATAATGCTAGTCTCCTGCGACAAACGTGATTTCCGGTTTTAGATTAAATTATTTTTCGATTAAACACTTCAATTAAGGTTGGATAATTGGATAATTGAATAAACGAAAGTATAAGTTTTTGAACGATTTATTCGGTATGTCCGCTTCGTGATTAATCGATTTGGCAAAAACGTCGACAGCTCGGCGCTAAGAAACAGACTTTTTGTAAATAATGCGGCACAGCTCGCCCCTCCACTTTGAACATTTTTCCATGGTATCCCACCGTCTCCGTCGCACAGTTGCCCCATTGATGTTGTGACGTGTAATATATATTATTTTGTAATAAAGAAGAAGAGTAGTATCGTGAGATAAAAGCAGGATCAAGGAGCAAGCTAGAGACAGGACGACGCGCTTTTAGGTACATTTCACGTTATACGCAAGAGACTATCGTAAATCGGTGAGGTTTTAGCGTTCTGATGGGTTAATTGGGCGAATCCCCCTGCCGAGTTAGGTTAGACGTGTGTCATGCACAGCCACTTGCTTCTTTCACCATTGCTTTTGGGTCGTCGCGACTCCTAAATGGTTGTGTGAGAATCGTAATGGACGGTGGGGGAAAATTAAACAGTCACAATCTTTTTGTAATTTGTTGCGCGTATTGCAACATTTACGATTTTTAGTTTTTTTTTAAATTTAAATCGCACCTCGCAAGGTTGCTATCACGAGACTTTGTACCTGTCCCGATTGTTTGCGGAAATACATCCAGTGGCACAGTGTTAACGAACACAGGTTGTTTTTTCTTTTTGCTTCGTGCAATATCTCGAAATTTTGTTTTCTTTTAAAATTGTTTATGGTATCGCTGATGGACTGATAATAATCAAAACTTACCTGCATATTTTTATAACACCTGATCAGACGATCACGAAATATCTTGTGTTCTCGTGTTTGTTAGTTATCTGCGGTTCGCGAAATTTCCTGCATTTTCGTTTGTTACGCGTTTTGCTCAAAGTTATTGTGTTAGAAGGAATTGCTCGCACTCAAGGATGGATGCGTGTACACAATGCGCGCATATAAAGATTTTTAATTTGATATTCATTAATCGTTACTAGGCACCTTATCATATCTAACTTTTTCCTTTAAGATTCGTGTATGCGCAGAATTGACTTTTCATACACCGATAAATTGTAATAGGTTTTTGGTTTAACAGGTAGATAACAATGATGCAAGATGAAGATCTCGCTGGGCCGTCGAGACGAAATGCGTTTGTACAGGCTCTGATGAGATTATCCCAGGTTGGTGAAATTTGTGTCGTTGCTAAATAATGCAACTCGAGTTTTCATAAATATCGATAAATAAGCTATTATTTTTAACAATTATACAACCATCCCATCTTTACGACATGTATTTATTTTCGTTCAGATGTACCAGAGTTATCTGGATCTCTGGACACCTCACGTCATCTCGAGATGGCTGTTTGCTGTATTCCTAGTACTTCTATTCGTACTTCGTATATTATTAACGCAGGTAACAACAAAAGAATAAAAGAATATCGGAACGTTGTATTTCCAGGAAATGTTGGCACAATGTTCAATCAATTCTTTCTCATTTCTATATTCGCTAATATGTTTTCTTTTTTCAATGTATTTTCAGGGTTGGTACATCGTCATTTATGCTCTGGGAATTTATCACCTAAACCTTTTCATAGCATTCCTAACGCCAAAGATCGATCCAGCAATGGATTTCGATGGTACGTTTCAAATATTTTTTTTATAACAAAGAAAAATTGCACATTTCCCTAGACTTTGGTATCCTTTTCTTTCGATACATCTGCCGATTGTTTCACAGATGGGGATGGACCCGAATTACCGACCAAGTCGAACGAAGAATTCAGGCCATTCATAAGACGATTGCCGGAATTTAAATTCTGGTACTCAGTCAGCAAATCGACGATTATCGCTCTCGTTTGTACCATGTTCGAATGTTTCAATATTCCCGTATTTTGGCCGATACTCGTTATGTATTTCATAACGTTATTCTGTATCACGATGAAGCGGCAAATCAAGGTGAGCTATGGAGAAAATAATAACACGAAAGAAAGCAGCGCAACGTTCCACCACGATGCAGAATTAAGCCAAATGCCTTTTTTCTTTTTTTCAGCATATGATCAAATATCGATATTTGCCGTTCACGCACGGGAAACCAAAGTATCAAAACCACGACGATGGTTCGCGGTAAATAAACGAAATATAAGAAAAATAAGATAAAAATGAAATAAAGGACGAGAGATTAATGAAAGAAAAGAAAAATGAACAGCTCTAGCAAAGTCAAAGTATGCTTCTTGCTGCGATTCAAGTTGCGTAAATGTGCGTAGAATTAATAATGTCACTAAAGTTATAAAATTGTGTTGAGGAATGGACGAGAAAGCCAGTGGAGTTAGAGCGCGTGAGAGAGAGAGAGAGATTGGAGAGAGCGAGAGACGATAACGCGAGCGACGATGGAAATGAAACGAGAAAGAAAAAAAAAATCACCGACAGGCTCCGAAAGTTGTGTAAGAAATTTTCGTATCCCCCCCCCCCCCCAACTTCTTTTTGTTTCGTTTTTCTATCGACCGGCAACTCTCTTTTTCTATCGCTATAAGAAATCGATTGGGGCGACGGGTTCGATGAATTAAAAAAAAAGACACACAAAAAGATAAGAAAAAAGAAGAAAATAATGAATTAAAAAGGAACGGAAACAAGAAAAAATAAATAATGAAGAATTATGATGAAAGGTTATGCATATAATATAAATACATAGCTGTAAACATTATGCGGTACATTATATAACAAAAAAAAACCTCTCTTAATATATTTGTATCATAAAACTTGTACAAAGTATTGTTAGGTCTTACATAAAATGAAACATCAACCAAAATGGAATCTTGTGTGGCAAGGTGACAATATGGAATTGGACAAAATAAGACGGGCACAGAGACGGTGAGAGAGAGAGACGTACGATAGAAAAAATATACATACACACACCACTCCGAAAAATACGCAGTAACGCAGTTGTTAATTGTAATATTAAAATTATCTTCGAATGTAAAGACAACGTCGAGGATGTTTATGACGACGACGACGAACGAAGAACTTTGATGATCATAAACCGAATATACGAGGGTCGTCGATGAAATTTCGATGATTTTATCATATTTAATAATAGCAAATTTTGTTTTCTTTTCTTATTTTTTTTCGTAATCGACGTTTCGTTACAGACAACTCGAGTCTCAGATTTATCAAAGAGTTACGCGATATAAGCAATTTTACATAGTTTGCATCCAGAAACATTTCTCATGGAATAGAAAATTTCCAGGAAGAAGGACTTAGTGGTCGATGCGTCGATTTACAAATCGTTCCATTACAAAATTGCCATTACGTCATTCATAGTTTCATCGAAGAAAGGTGCTTATCACGTTATATATTACCTTACTCTTATCGCATGCGAGAATTAACGTTTATGTTTTATCAAATGGTTGACAATAACTCGTTCGAACGACCTCCTACTTTATTTATTTTCTCTTAGATCCGGAAATGGAAAACGAAAATCTCAGCTTCGAACGGCGTACGAACGAAGGCATTAAGAGTTGTTCGACATTTCGAGAGTATTCTTTCATCGATATCTCATCAATTTTTGTCATCACGGAAACAAAAGTCTCGCCCGCGATGAAGTTTTAAGAATTCAACTTGGTGTCTTGTTCTTTCCAAACTCGTTGAGGATGAGATACGATAAAATTTTGTGGAATCGAGGAAAAATAATGCTAGAGGAACAATCAGGTACACGATGACGAATAAAATCTCAGACAACATCCATAGGCATTTCCGGTATCGTCGGAGTACGAAAATTATCACATTTATCTTAATTTATTCATCATTTATCATATACCGACTAATATATCGTTTCTTTTTTGCTTTCTTATTCGACGCATAATTATGTTTTCATGAAAACATTTCTTTTTTTATACAGAGGGATGAAGGTACATCGGTATTAAAGACGGCGGGTGTTTGCGCGCGTTAAAGCTTGCCAAATTCGTCCACGTTACGTTTTAACACCAGTTTTCCGTTTTTACTCGTTGAGATCTTCGGATATCACGGGTTTGGTTCGATCCATGAAAGCCGTCGTCAGATTAGCACCGATCACCGTTGTCGTCGTCGTCTCGCTGACCGTCGATTCGCGCTTTCTGTAGGGATTCGACGGCTGACAGTAAAGCCTGCGACACGTCAGAGAAATTCAGGGGACAAAAAAGGTTCAAGATTTTACAATTTTCTCTTCTTTTTTTTTCTCTTTCTTTTTCTTTCTTGTTTTGCTAATTCTTAACCGAAACTATTTTTCCATCAAAATTTCATTCTCCGTTATTTTGTCATTTCATGTTTTTTTTTTTCATTTTTCTTTTCCTCGGCTCGGAGCCTTCAGCCCGTTAGATTTGGAAGAAGAAAATAAAAAGCCAAAAAACAAACGAGAAAGATATTATAAATGATCGAAGGGTAAAAGAATTTTCGATTAATGTTTTATTGATTCATTTCTCCAGAGTAATACGCGTCGTGCTATTTTTGTTTTCATTGTGTCGAATAATCATTGCGAACCTTATGCTCTCCGTTCTCGAGCGCGGCGACCAATTGTTGTAATACTTTCTGTCCATTCGTAGATTTCGCGCTGTCGTCCAACGTGAAAAGTGATGCCTCATTGTGTTCTGGACCTCGGTATTTAGAAAACAATAGAAGAGAGCGACCGAGAGACCCTGCGATGTTGAAAAATGGTAAATCACTGACAATACAATCGCACATTCATTCTTATAATTGGATTTTAATCGTACCAGGTCGTCGTTTGATTATACGACGTTGATTCAACGTGATACGACGAACGCGCAATGTTAATTACCTGCGACGAGAGTAATATCGCTCGGGCGTACGAGAATAAATTGGCCACGTGCCCTTCCGTTGGTCCGGCAAGTACGAGTACGTAAGTTACTCCGAGAAGAGGTATCAGGACCAAAAGTGCTTTGCTCGCTTTTCTGTATTGTTGAGTCTCGACGTTGTTAGCCGATCTCAATTTCGTAATCAGAACCTGGCAGAAGAAAAAAGGTGAGTAAAATTATTCATTTAGTACGTCGGTGACGATCATTAATAATACTAATTATTCGAGCAAGAAATGTTGATAATTAACGAACGATTAATCGAATAATTATTATAAGTGGTAATACATTATTACCATAATTAATTTTTATGGCGATAATAATAATATTGTTCTTACCCACATTATCGTGAATAAAAATATAACGTTTACACCTAGGACGATGATCGCCGGTGCCTGATAAAACCAGTCGTAGACGTGAGGAACCATCCAAGGACAGTGTCTGTAAAGCGCGACGTTCTTTCCAGATTCCAGAGCCCATTTCGAAATAAAGAGAAAGAAAGCAAACGAGAAAATGAACGATCGGATCGTCGTCGTCGGTTTTTGCTACGGTTTAACAAGTCCCAGGGGGATATTAGCGGAGGAATTACGATAATTAATTTAAGAGAATAAGCGAGTGGAGGGTTGGTAAGAAAAAAGGGACGGGCGTTCAATTAGTTGATTGCAAGCCATGGTTTTTTCACTGCAAACAACGTTGAAGTGCATTAAAACAAAAGTTTACGTTATAACGTAATGTGAATTACGAAATAGAATTGCGAAGGTTTCTTTACGAAATTTTGCATTGATATTTAACATATTTTGATATTTGAGAAAACGATCGAGATTATCGTTCGAAATTAGCTTCGATGATATTTCTCACCTGATTACCAAGTACGTTTTCGGCCACGGATTTTGCGATACCCCAAATCGATATGACGAGCAACGGCACTCCTAAACATAATTTTTAATTAAATTTACGAACGTATATATTCTTTTTTTAACTTGAAAAACAAAAAATTGTATAAATATTCAATTAAAACAATGCGTTTGCTCGATCGAGATAAAACGTTCGAGGCTGAGACGGTTATGTATTTTACCCCAGCCGATGGCGAGACACAGACGGAGTTTTATGTTGTCCCCGGTGAATGTTTTTACGACGAGCAGATACAGATATAATCCTGAAACGATAAGAAAAGGAAAAAACGTTGTCAACCGGTTAGGTCGGTATTTCTATTTGTTTTTTTTTTAGCGACATTTTTTTTTTTTTCGAATAAAATTTTGTTTACCTTCCACGAACATCCAGAAGAAATTGGTCAGATGAAAATAGTGGAGAAGCGAGAAGAATATTATACAAGTTGGTATGTCGGTTTGCATCGATACCTGCGAAAAATTAGATAATCGTTGATTCAATTTTTTAATCAATATCGATTATTTTATTCCCAGTTCAATATTTTGTTTTTCAATTCACTCGGCGTTTTTTTTTCTGCAACGAAATATATCACTTTTTCTTCGAGTCTTAGGAAATTTTCGATATTAACATGGCTTCGAAATTTTCGTCTCCGTCACCGTTCAAAAATTACAAACGAAGCGACACGATACGACGTGACAAATGTCCCGAGAGCTTTTTTTTTCTTCCACCCTCTAATCGATCTTTTCGTACGACCCTTGACACACCGTGAGATAGCAAAATTGATTTAGGAAAGGTTCACCCCTTGGCGCCTCGTTTGGTCGCAATTTACACTGTCTAGAAACGAGAGATCGCGAGATTGCGGACTACTTAAGCCGTGTTATGTGGGGATAACGTGATTTTCGCGATGACAACGACCTGATTAATTTTCACGGTTAACGGTAGAAAAAGGGTGATTAGTGCACGGTCGGCTAGCTTCGAGAAGAAAGGAAAAGTACTATTTATAATGAGAAGAAACAATTTCGAGATCGAATGTAAAACATTGATTTTTTCCATTTTCGAGAATGTGGTAATCGTGTTATAACATTTCCGATCCCCTATGTCACTCGCCCACTCGACGAGAAATTTCTTTAACCGCCCTCGATGAACGCTATCAGCACTTTACTTCCTACGCGTATTCGAACCTGCTTCATATTTAACACGCGCTTCAACCGTCCATAAAATACGAGTATCGTTTTCAACAGAACGACGAGGACAGCGAACATTTTTTACGAGTGTATTAAATTATTGAATTTTCTCGTCGCGTTTTTGACCCTTCATAGTTTTCCCTCTATCAAGGTTCGTACATAAAATGATACAATTTCCATAAGAACAAAGTGCTAGCTGTAGGAAAGGTTGACCGTGAAATAGATCAAAGTTTTATTTCGAAAAAAAATAACGCAGTGAAAATGCAATTTCGAAAATTATACAAAAATTGTTGCCTCTCTTTGGTTGAGTATGATAAATAAATGCGTTGT
Organism: Netelia virgata; assembly: GCA_951802705.1. Lineage (NCBI taxonomy): Eukaryota > Metazoa > Arthropoda > Insecta > Hymenoptera > Ichneumonidae > Netelia > Netelia virgata. The sequence goes on along the minus strand of OX637863.1, from coordinate 44,880,014 downwards.
ATACCTTTTCAATCGAGTTAATAACGTCATAAAATTGTTGAGAAGAAAAACAGAGTGTTATCAAGAATGTGCAATATACACGTAAATATGTTTCATATGCTTCACTCGGCATGCTCGTGTGCACATAAAACTAGAATGGCCGGAATTTACCCTCGTATATCTCACGTTTCTCTTTGGCCTTAAATTTCCTACAGGAGACTATAAAAATCCGATGATACGTTCGGGGTAGCGCGAAAATAGCTCGGGAGAATTATTACCTGCATCGAAGTAGTAAGAATCCACATTAGGTCAGCCAGAATATAAGTGAACATCAAGTTGGTGTGTATGTTGTTTCGCAGGCATCTTAGTTCTCTGAAATGAAATCGACGAGATTAGAACGATAACATTGATTTCGATTCGATCGAAACTAAAATCAGCACAATTTTCTCTCTTTTATTTAAAAAAAATCCTCTTTTTTTCGAAAAAATCACTTTTTCCACTAGAATAAATATTCGGTATTAAAATTTCATTATCGCTTACTAAAAATAAACAATGATTATAAACTAACGTTGATGATTATTTCTAATTTTTCAAATAAAAATTTAATTAAAATAGTATCACGTTCAATAAAAAATTGTCAGAAATTTCGTTTTTGCTTTTTTTTCGATTTACAAAGTACGTGCAATTAATTGATCGGATATCGAGTATTTTACTTAGCATCTTAGGTCTCTGAAATGAAATCGACGAGATTGGAACGATAACATTGATTTCGATTCGATCGAAACTAAAATCAGCACAATTTTCTCTCTTTAATTTTAAAAAAATCCTCTTTTTTTCGAAAAAATCACTTTTTCCACTAGAATAAATATTCGGTATTAAAATTTCATTATCGCTTACTAAAAATAAACAATGATTATAAACTAACCTTGATGATTATTTCTAATTTTTCAAATTAAAAATTGAATTAAAATAGTATCACGTTCAATAAAAAATTGTCAGAAAATTCGTTTTTGCTTTTTTTTCGATTTACAAAGTACGTGCAATTAATTGATCGGATATCGAGTATTTTACGTTCCTTATAATTCGTATCTCATATGTTCGCACATATAATTTCACGATTTTCTCGCCTCGGCCGAGTATTCTCGCTCGTATCTTTGTGTGCGAGAGTGTGTATTCGAGCCAACACGACCAAAGCGTTAAGAGAAAAAGCAAACGACAGAAGATTTTCTCGCAGGTGCTGCGAGGCGCGTATACGTTGAGCGTGTATAGTAGAACCGTGCCGTTTTCTCGTAACATCGCGGAAATTCAAGTCATGGGGAAAAAGCTTCGGTCCGATATTCCGGGATTACACTTTTCTTATATCATGACCCGGAGATGAAACCGTACTACGATAAAACGAACGAAAATAACAAAAAAAATTGTTTAAAAACGAGAAAGAGCGAGAGAGAAAAGAACAAAAAATAGGGCAAATTATTCACACAACCTTTGACTCGTATGCGTCGCGTTAAAATATACGTGTGCAGAGAAAAGGTGTTGCCAGCTTTTTTTATACGACGCAATTTTATGGACTCTTAGTGTGATAAGGTTCTCCTCCGTGCATATATATATATATATATACGAGCACGGGGGTACATTTTCATTTTATTCTTGATACGGAAGGAACAGAGAGAGAGAGAGAGAGAGAGACAGACAAGGGGTAAGAAAAATAGGAAACCGGTAGTGTTGAAAAATGCAGCAGAGCCTTTTACGCGTAATTCTTGAAAACAGAATTTCGTATCTAAACGTGCACTTTAAATGCGAATTTTGTAACATTAAAATGATAAAAAAAATCCTGGTTCGCTCGAAATAATTTTTTTTTTAATAAAAAATATTGACAGATTTTTTATATTTTTGTTCGGTTTTATTTTTTGAAATTTTAATATTTACGGGAATTTACGGTGGATAAATGTTTTACGATTCTCTAAGTGTTTATTTATCGGTATTGAAAAATAATGCTTATAGTTTTTTCTGTTAAGATTACTGTGGGGATTAATCTACTATAAAGTGAAGGATAACGAAAGGGAAGTAAAGGAAAAATACGATTTCGCACCCCTGCTGACGCACCCCTATGGGCGAACGTTTACTTTACTTATGTTTCACACGCAATATTTAGTACTCTGTACTATCATGCTTGATGGAACGTCCACTAACACGCGAACTGTTCTCACTTTTATTTTATTTCATGAATCTTTATTGACCGAGCCATTATCACCTTTTCTTTTTTAGAAACAAGGTAAAAGGTCTCTAGGCACGTTCGCCCCTATGATTTTTCTTTCATTCGAACTTTCTTGATCTCTCTCTCTCTCTCCCCCTCTTTCTCTCTTTTTTTAAATATACGAATTATTCGACGAGAATTGGGGATGAGAAAAATCGATGATTATGACAATTTTGATAATCGATTAAAATTTATCAAAAATATATTATATTCGTTTTAATTAATGAAATTAGAGCAGACTTACTTGAAGTACAAAAATATAGACACCGCAACGACGAGGGTGGATAGCGATAGGCTGTAGCCAACGAAGTAGAGCATCGTCGTTATCTCGACGCCGGATTCCACCACGGGCGACTTGAGATCGTGGCAAAGCGAGTAATTCGAATAACTGTCCCAAGTCCCGTTCGACGAGCACCAACGACTTGCATTTTCTGCAAATATTCGAACGATTCACAATTCTTTAAAAATACATTCTCCCATTTCTCTTCAAAATTTATTAATCCTTTCTTAAATTTATTTAAAATACAAAATTCTTTCGATTATAAATATTCTTTCTTCTAAAATAGAATATATTTCAAAGTTGGAAAATAATTTTCATAAATTTCCATCACAAAAACTCGATCTCGAGCGAATAGAAGAAAAACCCTCTTCTCCCATTATCTACATCTTTTTTCCTCGTACGAAAGCTCAGCATTTTGCAGCAAAAGGATATAATTACACACGCTCGCGATTTGCATGATGCTCCGATTTTTCTTCGAAGAATAGCCAATCTCCGTTTGAGCAGTTTCCGTTCTCCGACTAGTAGAAAATCGGGCTACCGGTCACCCTCTCTCGGTGCGTTACGCCTTTGATATTCACGCGAACGTAATATCATATCTTCTTCGATATTTTCCTCTCTCCCTCCTTCTTTTCGAAGGAAAAGGTTCGAAGGGATTCGCTCTATTCGATATTACATTCATCGACCAAAGAGAGAGAGAGAGAGAGAGTGAACGAGGGGATGATTTTTTCTCTCTTACTTTTTCCAATATTCAATAAAATATATATTAATAAATAAAACCTCCTTCCCCAAATACATGCAGGCGAATATGATTACAGAGCGATCGTCGTAATATGACAGATCAGCCACGTGTCGTTTCGTAATCGAGTCTCGTTAAACGAGAAAATTCAAAACGATCGTTTGAAACTTGCGTTATTCGTGATCATCCTAATAATCCTCGAAAATCATATCTATATCGGCAGTTTATCCGAGTTATGCGGAGACACGTTTCGACATATGCGATAATGACACTTTAATATTCGACGCTACGAGCACGTGAAACTCTCGAGAATTTAATTACAATGATACAAACCTTCCTGTCTCCTCCTCCTCCTCCTCCTCCTCCTCCTCCTCCTCCTCCCCTATATTCCTATATTCCTGATTCCCGTGTATTGGTATACGTGTGTCGGTATCTTCACGAGGCGTACACGCGTTATGGACTCAACGCCTCGGAGTCGCCCGATGACATTACAATTATAAAAATACGTAGAGGGATAGCTAGAAGCGGGTCCGATGTTTCTCGGGTTGATGAGAGAGAGAGAGAGAGGGATGAAAATTCTCTCCCGGCAGATCGGAGTTCCATCGAACTATGTGAATTGCGCTCGACGTTTTCACGTTCGATAAATACATATATACGTGATAAGGCCACTTTCGTATACGCGTAGGTACCTATCAAAATATAGACTTTAATACGAGGCGTTCCGTGCCATTTTAACTTTTAAACTTTTAATCAAATTTTCCGATTTTTTTTTATAATATGAAAAATCTATCAGGTTTATTCCGGTTTATTAGAAATATGAATTTAACGTTAAAACAAAAACCTGGTCTCGTGACTCGTTTCGAAATGAAAAAACGAAAGGAAAATTAGAATTTGGAGATTTTTTTAGACGAGCAAAAATAATTTGAGAGACGTTTGAAACAAATTTCGTTTATTTTGACACGAGGTATTTTGAAAATGTTTTGAGAAATTTGAGGATTGGTAATTTGTTGGGAATTTACACGGAACGATCTGTGGGCGCGCGAGCCTTTCTCTCTCTCTCTCTCTCTCTCTCTCGCCTCTTCGATATCCCTTCGTGTCAAATGTAATTCATCGATTTCCATCAATCGTGGCTGTTCGACGAAAGGGACGGAAAGTAAGCCGTTTCTCGCTTAAAAATCCATAATCGAATGATATTTATCGTCGAAGCCGCGGGAACATTTCGTACGTCGTATTATAAATAACGTATCCCTGTAGATGTGTATAAACCCACTGAAATTCGGGACACCGCGTTCCCCGGTTTCACTCGTTTCTCACTTTGATATCTGTCTCTTCTACGTTTCGTCGTTATACGTCCATTTCGAGACTCGGCGAAATGTCAATTTTTCGCCACTTGTCCCAACGTCGAGACGATGTCGGGACGAGAATTCTCGCTGAATAATTTATCACGACGTAAAAGCGTAACTGCGACATAAAATGACAGACGGTTTTTTTTCTTTCTTATTTTGTTTACAAAGACTGGAGAATAGTGGGCGAGATGAGCAATTTTTAATATTCGCCGGGAAAACTAAAAAACAAATACGAAGATTTTGTGTTTAACTTATTTATGACTCGGTGAATTTTTTAAATAGGAAAAAAGACAGTTAATCGTTTTTTGATCGATTTCTTAATTTTAATTAATTCACGCGATCAACTTGTTAAAAAATGTGGGTCGCGATATTTCGAGCAACGTAGGTGTCCACTCGTTTATTTGTCGTCCACGTTCTACCTCGTTCTATGCACATCGCGAATTTTAAGCTCGACGTTAGATTCGCTTTCGACTATTTTACTGATATTTTTTTGTTCTCTTTTTCTCCACGATTTTTAACACAACCGCATAGTTTCGCGGTCCAACTCCTCGATGCAGTTTCATTGAAAACTCTCACGCGACGTTTCGCTCGTTTTTTTCCCTCGATTGTCGTTACCCTTTTTTTTATTAACATCCCCTCGAATCTTTTGTTTTCATTATCCTCTCCGCCTGTTACAGAAATTTTGGAATGTTTTTTTCACCAACGCCGGAAACAATTGCGAAATTTCGATTGTACCGCAAAAAAAAAACACATACACAAAACGGGAGAAGAAATATTTTTTGTTCCATTTGTTTTGCATCAAGAGATGATGCAAAAAGGGATTCTCCGAAGGGTGGTGACAAAAAAAACATCGATGCGATCGGTGAGCGGCGCGAGAAACGCGGCGAAAAGATAGGAAATTGTCGTGCGAGCTTTTGGAGCGCGCGAGTCGTTGGCTTGAAAATTGATTGAAAACAATTGATCGTCTGTCGAAAGGACTATTCGATTTAGCCGGGAGCTGTCACGAGTGTTCTCGTTATCCCTTCTTCCGCGAGAGCTTATTCGTGACTCTCGCGTATTCGTACTGTGTTCTCGCATTCTCTCTCTCTCTCTCTCTCTCTCTCTTACTCGCGCGTTCGTCTCGTCGTCGCTCATCGTTAAAACTTTCCTTTCTCTCGTCGTCCTCCCACCCAAATACAACTGCGATGACGTTTCGGACAGAGATTGCCACTTTTCAACGATCCTAAAACCGCCAATTATCGTTTCGACTAGAAACACCGTTCGTTCGATTCAAATAAATTGCCAATTAAACAAAACTAATATTAAATACTCGAGGCGAATAATCCAATCGATTTGCATCGAGGACCGATGAAAAATATCACGAAAAAACAAGCCTTAACACGATTTTTGTAAAATTCATCCGATTCTACAGAATTTTATCTATCCATTTTTAAACACGTTCAATAATTTTTTCAAATATTTGGACATTTGTAAAAACGGGTCGTTTTTTTTTGTAAATCAATAGAACGTAATTTACTCGATTGTTTTTTTACGTACGATTTTTCGTAATTCGTGCTCCGAGAATTTTTCAGACCGCACTTTCGAATTGTACGATTTGCCTGGGTCTGACACTTTGCTGATTTCGAGGCCGCTGCCGTTATTCACATCCGGCGTATTGCGGAGACGGTGGAAACATCGATATATCAAACACGTAGGAAAGTCGGAAAGGGGATGAAGGAGGGATGGAGAGGGTTGGAAACTGGATGGAATCGACCGTCTATAAACGTTGAAATAGACCTCGTCGTCTCTAAGAGAGCTTCGAGTTTAAGCTCTCGACCCTCGAAGCTGTCGTCGGTATTTTTGCCTCCTATATCGTTATTCACATGCCACGATCTTCCCTTTGGCGCGTGTACGCCGAGGACCCGAGCTCGAAGATATTTTCGTGACAGTAGTGTTACATTCGTCGAAGTAGTCGGGATTTCGACGAGGATCGATCGAATTCTGGTGACTCGAACCTTGAATAATCAAATCTGTGCGTTCGACGTATTGCATATTTTTAATTCGATATGTACGAGGGTTAACAATTTTCAATCCCTCCGAGATAGATTTTTTTCCAACCATTTTACGTTCCGGTCTGCTCGTACACGATTTTTTGTTTTTATTCGTACAATACGATTTAAAAAAACACACACAAATTCTCTATATAAATTGAAGTAACGAATTGTTGGATTTTCGTTTCGCTGGAAAAATGTTGAGTTTAATAGGATTAAGTGTTTTCCGCTTGGCGCTGGAAAATTGACGCCGTCTTTCGTACCCGGTCCAATCGCGCACTCTCGTCGTCCTCGCGTTTACCTTTATAGGTTCACGTTTATTATAAGTTTAACGTCGATGGGGTTATGCATGCTTTCGTCGTAAAAAAAAGGGCCTGACGAGCTTTCGCGGGACGCAATGGGTTACACGCGCGAGAAGCGAACAAAGCGGCCCATCCCCGATGTTATTCGCGACACGGGATTACAGCACGTCCGTTGGATCCATAAAACGAACGTGGTCGTTTTCCGTCACTTCGTCGCACGCATAAGCCTCTCCTCCACCTATTATTTAAAGTATTTATAACCGCGTCTCGCGCAACACGATTTTCCCATCATGGAAATGACGTTTTTTAAATTTATTTTCGCGTAAACGATGCAAAATTAATATTTCAAAAAGACACCACGCCAAGGTAAACGATTGTATGATTTCCTGGAATAAATTGATAAATTTCGTGATTTAATAAAAATCGAAATGATTTATCGATTTTTACGAAATTTTCGAAATAAAGAAAATCACGCGTAAAAATAATTTTCCTAAATATTACAAATTTACGTTTTTCGTGCGAATATACAATTTTTGAAAAAGAAAATTCGATACAAATTGATGGAATAACTGATGAAACAACCCTAGGAACATCCTAGGGGTCGAATCGACCCTCTCATCATTACCCTTTGACAGGAAGAGTATAAAACGAAAAATCGAATCTCGGGAATATTTCAACGATGCGAGCGTCGACGCGTTACATGCGAGCCCTTCAACGAAATAATCGAGTTGACGAGCTTGTAAAGGAGGACTCGGCCGTCAATTTCGTATCGACGTAGATTCACCGTTACAATAAACGTTTCCCTATGGACCTCGTCGTCTTCCGACAATTCCCACGACGATGTAGATATTTATCACGACCATTAGCTTTGATTAGCGTCTCGTCCTGACAACGGCAGGAAATCTCGCGGTTTTGTTCCACCGGTGAGAGAGAGAGAGAGGGAGAGGGAGAGAGAGAGAGAGAGAGAGAGAGAGAGAGAGAGAGAGAGTTTCAGAGAGAGAAAGCGTGTTTAAACGAAGTTAACCAGTTCCCAGTGTTCTCTTCTATAAATGCGTTAACGTTGCACTTTCGCCGTCGAGGTTGCCTCGACGTGATCAATATGCGTGTATATAGTCGTCCCCGATGGTCAAAAGTCTCCCGAGGGTGTATTTTGTTTCACGAGAGTGATGTTCTCTCGCCTAGGCGGAGATTCTACCTTGGAAAATATTTTCTCCCCTAGAACGCCGCGAGAAAATATATTTTTTATCTTTTAATGCTTTTGTTTTTTTTTTTCTTTTTTGGTTTTTCCTCGGGGCAAGAAATACATAGAAAAGAATTTCTCACCGCGCGCGTGCCGTCCGATTCATATTTTTCGACGCGACGATGAAGCGAACGATTTATTTCTTTTTCGGCTTATTTTTCTTTCGCGTTCTTTTTTTCACCCTCTTGCCGTTTTCCTTCCTTGCATCCTTCGGGCTTCGGACTCGAGGTTCATGAATGCTTCTCGTACGTTGTTTGCACTCGGGTGAAAAAAAGGACAGCCTCTCGGCCCTATACTTTTTTTCTCGATAACGAAAGAGTCGGGGGAAAAATGTAACGCGAGAAAATTATTCCCTGATCTTTTTTTTATTATACAATTCTGACCTCTCGTATAGGTACGTGCGAGCTAACGAGCTCGTAGAGAGCGTTTCAACGGCGATCGCATCGATTGGTCCAATTAGAAGAAAACTCTCGATTCTCGGAGGTTTGAAAATGACTTTTTAATTTTTTTCACCTTTCTTTGACACATTTTTTTGTGACTCTCTACGTGCAGGAATAATGACGAGAATCTTCGATCCGGTAAAACGTACTTTGGTGCCGCGTAACGAGACGTTCGTCAGACGTTGCGCGAAAGAAGAAGAATCGAGAAAAAAAAAATTTGTTTAGCGAATGAATTGTTGATAAGGAAATAATATATTTTATTTTCTTTAGAAGGAGCTCGTAGAACAGAAGTTCTGATGGAAAGGCCGATGGGAATAAAAAAAAAATCAGTCATTGACGTACTCGTCTGTTTTTTCATGTATCGTCGAATAACCGTGCAATGCCAATCACTGTCGTTTCCGATTCTCTGTTGTGTATATAAGCTGATATTCGAGCTTTTCCAGCAACCCACCAACCTTCGATAACAAAAGTATAGGGGCTTTTATAATTCTCTACGTATGCATCGTTCTCTCGTTCGACACTGCCGACATCGATCGAACATCGCACATCTACGGCTTCGTTTCCCTTTTTTACGATGAGAATGTAAATTGTCGTAATAACGATTTTTACGTGTCAATATTTCTGCAAATACTTGAAAAATAAACCAACAAAAAACAACAACAGAACAGTAATATTTAGAAAAGATTCGGTGATTCTTGAAAGAGAAGCGAGCGTTTCGGGGGCAAGAGAGTGGCTGGAGAATAGGAAAGTAGGAAGTCCGATACGCGAGACAAAAATGCAATACGGAGTTGATACAGCACAAAATTGTCGACGAAGTAAGAAAAAAAAAACGCAGTTTTTCTTTTTCATTCGCCTCGGCTGCAAAAGCGTAGGTACTCGCTGTTAACTTTTCAGGAGGGTGGTTAAGTATGCGACGATATATATATATATATATGCAAATTCAAGAAAGCTTGGTGAAGTTTTAAGATAGTTTTTAAAATTACGGCCAATTTCATTAAAAGTTTTCTTTAACAAAGTACCAAGATGTAACTTTCGGTTTCGGCCCCCATTTTGTTTAATATTTCATTATTTCACTTTGATACCTCGCTTCTTGTTTCTTTTTCTTCTAACCGGCTATCCCGCGAAACGCACAATACGCTTCGAAGATTCGTGTTTGCTATTATTGTTTTCTGTATTATCGTTGCGTTTGAATATTCTTCTAATATTTTTCGTATTATCTCGTATTCAAAACTTGCATGATTTAATTAAGTATATTGCTCTGGTACTAATGGAAAATTTAACTGCAATGTTATTATCGTTATTATTATTAGTAATGATAAATAAAAATAACAAGAATATCCGTTTAGTTATTATCCGTTTGAATATTCTTCTAATATTTTTCGTATTATCTCGTGTTTAAAACTTGCATGATTTAATTAAGTATATTGCTCTGGTACTAATGGAACATTTAACTGCAATGTTATTATCGTTATTATTATTAGTAATGATAAATAAAAATAACAAGAATATCCGTTTAATTATAGGCAGCTAATTACAGCAATTTAATCGAACGAGATTCGATTAAGCGCTGCATCGCTGACTCATAAAAATCAACGAACGAATGGAGTTATATCGTATTAAAAACGAAACGTCGAGATGAATATTGGATTTTCGACGGGAATTAAAGAAACGCAGTATCGACGGCGCGATATATAGTCAAAATTTTCATCACACGATTCTCGCTTGTTTCATCGTAAATTCTTGAATTAATTTTTTTATTTTCGCGCTTTGTACATAAATACGGATTAATCTATACGTGTTATATACGTATCGTAACGAACGATAATAACGCGATCAATTATCAATACCTATGACCGAATGAGAAGTTCACGGATTATTGGGGAATTTCAACTTGAAAGTTGAAATTTTACAAACGTCCCCTCTCGTGATGTTCTTCAAATGCAAACGTTAATTCAAGCCCTTTCGGGTATTTCCGGTATGACATCTTCACGCATGTGAACCTCTCTATTTCTCGATAGTTTCTCCGTCGACAAATGTCGGCACGGTTGTACACGAGCGTGTTTCATTCGCGAGAGAAACAACACGTAAATGCAACACGACCGACGATGCGGGAGTAACAGCAACGTTTCCGAATCGGTGGGAAGTTTAATACGCCGGCTAGACTGGTCTACGTACGACCAGTGAAGCGTGTATTTGCGATATACATCGACCGTGACTAAATCGGAATATGTATTGCACCGAGAACTCCCTTCTGTTCAGATTTAAGGGATGGTTTTTGTTATTATATGAAAGAGACACGTATTATTTTTTGTGCCTACAATAACGTTGTGTAGAATGTATTTTCGTTAAAAATTTTCTCGAGTTTTATGAATTATTTGAACTGATTTCTGATAAACGTTAAAAAACTGAAAATGTTTTTTCAACGTGATAAGGGGAAAGAAGAATGTAACGTAAGTGGGTATATCAGTTTCACGAGAAATTTTCGATGAAAATACCTCGGACGTAATATCTGGGAAAACAAAAATTAGCCCCCACGAGAATATTTTTTGCTGGAACAACGCTTCGAATTTCACCATTTTATCGGTCTCGCGGCTGTTAATTTCGAGCTATCGAAGTAACGACTATGATTTTCATAATGTACGAGAAATTTCCAATGAAAATAAGCCTTTTTAAAGTCATTTTTGAGAACAATTAAGTTTTTTCCAACCGTTGTTACGGGTCGGAAATTCGTGATTTTCGATCTTCCGCCATGGCCACAAAAATTTAGCTATCCGGATGATCCTGGTCTCATTCTTCATATCTTCCCGAACTCTTCGAAAATTTACTCGTGAAATTTCCTCTCGGACGAACTTGAATAGAAATACAGCCCCTTCAACGATGGATCTTTTCCCCATTTTCGCGATACGCATCGAAGTCGTGAAATGTCACATTTCTTTTTCTTTCCCGTTCATAATGTCTCTCTTCGATCGAAATTTCTCTACAGAACCCGAATATACTATCACTATTCTATATTCCATTTAATTTTTCAGTAAAAAGCTGAAAATTTACAAAACCTCGAATTATTTTATGTTCCGATTAAATCGATCAAATTTATTTGTGGATAGTAATAAAAGAACAAATTCCAAGAATACGCTATAGAAACAATGTATAACAAGTTATCATTCCAGCGTACGCAAATTTTGTTACGTATCCTAAAACACTTCCTCTTATTCAACGTCTTTGCCACGTGTGCTTATCTTCCAAAGCGTCTCACCGTCCTAATAAGCCAACTTTCGTTAACTCTCTTGTCTGCACGTGAAAGCATTTACGAGATTTCGTACCTTATATTTCCATATATATATATATATATATACGTTCATAAGGTAAAATGAAGGCATACGTTAATGCGAGCAGAGAGGGGTGGTGGCTCGTGATAGGCGAGAGAGAAAGATACAGAGTAGGGGAGAAGACATCTTTCAGCTCGTGATGGATGAACGATTGGACAATAGCCGAGATGGTTGCTGGCTGGAACTCCCAGACTTCGTGTCAATCAACTATTTTTACTTTTCCTCTGGGAGTTATCCTTGCCTGTTATCTGTATAGTTCCCTCGGTTCCTTATGGAAAGTGCTCTATTATAAAAATGAATGCAACCAGTAATATAGTATAATAATCTAATCGAGGAGAAATCACGAGCTTCTTTTTATCTCATTCTCCCTCATTATTTCTTTTTTTACTATACGTTAACACGTGGCAACAGTCTCAAAATTTGGTGCTCTCGCGAATCTTTTTTGTTTTATCAATCGATCGACTCGTTCGATCCAAGTTTCTTGCGCAATATCATTTGATCATTCATGTATTATGCAGTATGATTTTATCAGCATTCGCATTGTTCCCAATTATAGTCTATTTTCGATCAAATTTCTGATAACGAATAAAAAAAATGTGTTCGGTCATAACGGAAAATGAACTATTTCTCTATGAGGTGAGAGAATTATATTTCATGGCAAAAGCTCTTTGACTGACGATGAGAGAGAGAGAGAGAGAGAGAGGGCACGTTTTGCTCCACCTAACCAGCACGAGCGCCCCACAACACCGTGATAAGTTAATTCCCGATGGGGAAGTATGCACGTGCACGCGAGAGAGTTCTCTCCACGTTTGAGTAACGAGAGATGGCAGTACGACGATAGTGGCGTGCGAATAATTAGCTACCAGGCTTGGCCTTCTCTCCTACCCCTTTTATCCCAACCCGGCTGTATTAAATAGTATCGCAGCTTGGTACTCGGTAGAAAGGTCTGTCTAGTCGTTCGAAATGGTTGGTAACGTTACGAATGAAAGGCAGGAAGCCGTCGTAATGTTAACGATGTACAATATATATATATATATATATTTCACGTACCACCATGGAAATAGGGAAGTCATGAGAATTAATATAGACCTTTGTACCCTCAATACCAATATTAATTATTCTCGTATCAATTTATTTTTGTTTTTTTTATTTAATTTCTTTCCCTCTTAAGTGCATTGCCGATAGCTTTCAGCGCACATTGCAGCGTTGGTCGAGGGAGAAGCTGGAAAAATGAGTGGGATGAAAAGTGAAAAAAAAGAAGAAAATCGATAAATTTTGTTCTACCCTTTAGAGGTTTATTAGAAGGAATTTATGACCAGGGTTCGTCCAATTTACGAATATTTCCCGAAACTTTGATATCGTTAGTAGAATGGCCCTATATACACGAGATTTTTCGTAAATGCTCGAGGAGGGCTTGTTTCATCGTGATAAATCATTAACTAGGCGAATTATCCAAGGAGGAAGAAAATATCAGCGAGCTTCCTACCAATAGGGATGCTAAGACAGCTTTTCAAGGTAAAGCTCGGCTTATATTTAGAATTAACATCATAATTTTTCAATACATTTTGACCTAACGAGTTTCTTTTAGTTGCGAAAATATCGAGAATGCATTTTCATGGAGGGATGAAAAACATTCACGGGGTCAAAAATCGTGCATGACTACTATAAATAAGGGTTGGCATCGTTATTTTTCATTAAACAAAATAATCGACGTTTCATTTCAGCTAAATAATATTTTTATTCCGAAGAACCAGTTCGAATAAATCGTTCAACCTCCCTTCTATTTCGCACTCAATTTCAGCGACGCAACCCTTTAAGTTAAAAAATTATTTCGTAAAATTGCCGAACCAGGATTAAAAGTCGGAGAGCCTTCCGAGAAATCGGGAGACTTACGTACGTCGTGATGGATCATTAACGAAGTTGGTATTAAGCTCTTGCCCGTAGTGAAAGCGTCGGCTTGGCAAAAAGGTGCAACACCGCACTAAATGCATTATTTCCCCGTTGCGAAGAGAGAACCGTGACGAACAAAGAACAGAACGGTCCAGAGAGTTCATATTCAAGGTACGAAGGGTACGTGTGCGAACATCCGTTGAGTAATCGCAAAGCTGCCATGCGTATGAGTGCAGATTCAATAAAACGAGCGCCGTTGAATTTCCACAGGGGGCCTCTCGTCGTTTCCGCTATTCTCCGAATTCCTGTTTTCACGATGAATCGTGGTCGGATTTTCGCGAACTCGGCGGAGATTACGGATTACTATTTTATCAGGCGCGTAATTACAGTTTATTATTTCAAAAAAAATTGCGACTCGATTACTTCATTAAACAATTTTCTTTTCTATTATTTTTTTCTCAGCTCGAATATTTCGACCCGATTCGTCATGTTATCTATGATTTTGAGTTTAATGTAAAATACTTGAAGGGCATAGGAGAAAAACATCACAAAGAAAAATGAACTCAGAAATTACTAAATCAAGCTTTTGATCCTTGAAAAAAGGTACATTAATGCTTGAAATAAAACGAAAATATATTTCTTTTGGGTGTGTAGTACAAAAAACCCTTTTCTTTCTTATACTTATTGCGTTAGCGAAAAAAAAAACAAGTAAAAATGTGACATCGCACGTTTTTCCCCTGTGCCCATCATTTGTTAATTTATTACGTACAATATTTATTTAATTTTAATTTTAATTTTTGTAGATTGTAAATTGGGTTTTTTTTTTTTCATTGCAAATTCGTGCGAGCGTGGGCAGTTTCGGTTTTTTCAACGTCGATCAAACTCGACATGTTCTCCCTCCGTAGGAAGACACGCGCGGTTATTAACTTTGTTTTGATAGATAGACCAGGCCCCTGCGGTACTGATATTGCATCGATATCGTATTAATACACGGGCTATAACGTTTCCTAAGTATCGCGTATCGCCCGCCGTTTACGAAGACTCTCAAATGCGGAGATAGTGCTGCTTCTCGCTTTTCAACCCTCTTGTACATACGCGTGGAAATTTCTTTTTATTCAACGGCCCTTGCTCGAAGGAAGGGATTATATTCGTTTCGAAGGCTTTTCCTCTCTCTCTCTCTCTCTCTTTCTCTCTCTCTTTCTCTCTTTATGACTAATTTCGTCCGCGAGTCCGGATCGATGAGAGGGCAAACGTCACGCGCGGCCCGAATTGTAAGACAAATTTTATTTCCATCGGTTCTCCTTTCACGAGCTTTTTCGTTACGAACGATTGAATCCTTTTCGAGCGAGCAAAGCTTGCTTTTTACGAAATTAATCAAAGTAAATCTTCAAGGTTTTCTCTTTTCATCAAACTTTAGCTTAATTTTTTATTTTTCACCAACTCGACGAATATATTTTATTATTTAAAAGCCCGCGGCTTTCGCTTCGTTACATTTTCTATTTACTCAGCGTTTTTCGAATTTTTCTCAAAAAAAAAAAAAAAAACAGTCCTTATTATCAGTCGAGACGATTAATAAATGTTTTAATTCAACGTCGCAGAATCAAATCGTGCGAGATGAAGATATTCGCCGAGAACTGGGACGATTCGTTTCGCGAAGGTCGTAGAACGATCATTTATGAGCGATAATTCGTCGAAACTAACATTTAATCCCAATGTCCTCCAGGTACTCGTGACGTCTGCCAATTTTCGCATGCGTTTCTACACGTCGCCTTTGTAAATTCAACCACGAGCGATGTCTGTGTATTTCTGAGAGCGTATAAACTAAAAGCCGTAATACCATAGAATGGCGGAGTGACGAGAACAAAAGCGTTTGTGGAAGAGAGAAAGCAATGTTGAAATGGTGAAAGGGAGAGAAAGGAGAGAGAGAGAGAGAGAGAGAGAGACAGACAGACGTGGACAACACGGGCCTGCGGGTAGATGGAAAGATGATGAATTTCCCGGGTGAATTTCACGAGGCATTGTGCGAGTATTGAGCGTGAGAAAAATATCTATATCTATATATGCAGCCCCTAGAAACGTTGAGATGGCGGTATAAAGTAAACTTGTACGGAAGGAAAACGCGAGAGCTAGTTGATTAGAGGAATAAGAAGGAAAAGCCGCGAGAAGATAGAGAAAGAGAGATTCTCTGTTCGCAGAATGGACCGGTCGGGGCTTTGCGATCGTAATACACAAACAGTCGCAACGAACATCCCCACTTCTTCTTATATTTCTTTTTCTAACGCTAACGTCTCCATTTTCTTTTCGTTTTTGCTCATACACAGAAAACCTATTTTATTATAGTCTTCGGCTTATTCTATCGTCGTAACGTCTTTTGTTTTCCCTTTTCATTTATTCTCACCGTAAATTCCCTATATACGAGATGCACTTACGTATATTTTCGTATTTTTCACGTGTGGTTAGTCTCGATTTTTCTTTACGTGTTCCATCTAGCTCCAATCCTTATCTCTATTCCGACCCCGTATACAACATGGATATCTATAGAATATCCTCTTTGTATTACACTGTTTCCCTCGTTTTTCCTTTCGGTCTCACTGCCTTCGTCTTTTCTTCGCTTCGCTTTATCTCTCGGTCCTCCACTAGCCCTACACACTGGGGTATACTTTTACGTATAAGATTATATATATATAGATATATATATATATATATTGCAGATATATGATGATATATAGATATAGATATAGATATATTGCAGATATATGATGATCTTGGGTCTCCATTCAATTGCTAAAAGACTCGTGGCATCTTCAGCCTGGCTGGAATAGGAAAGATTATCGATTCGCTATGATAAGTCCGTCGGATTTACCATCACCTACCCCTCTTTGTTGCATAGCCGGTGAATCGTACCTCGCTTATCCGTCGATTTCCAGCCAGAGCTTCTTATCTCAATTTTCTTCAGGCATCGGAAAAGGGTAAATTTTTTTGAGCTCTTTTTTCTTCTACCTACAAGTTGGAATTTCTTCGAGATTGTTAGTAGGTATAGCGAGTACGTACGAGCTTCTAATTATTACATATCGCATATTATCGAAGATTAAGAATATTTAATATTATTTTTTCGAAAACGAAACTACGAGTATTATGATATATTTTTCATTTTTAGGGCATGAAGAAGGGATGAAATACGAAGAGTATAGGGATTATAAACAAGTGTACGTATATATCTATATCTCATCCCCATTTCATTGTCATTATACAAAACCATTTCGTGTTACACAAAAGGAATAAACACGGAGAAACGCAGACCCCGGAGGGGTAGGAGACCAATTCGCCAGTGGCTTATCGGTTAAAGCGCGACCCAATTTATATGCATTATCGCCAACTCCCTGTATCGTAGAACCTCCTACCCTCTCCTATCTACCACGTTTTACCACGAGGTAGTTTCCGGTTTGCAAAACAGCGAATTGCGAATGCGAGCGACGGAGAGTTTACAGTTAGGGAACGTTTCGAATCTGGGTTTTGGGGCTAAACGAGAGAATTTCACTGGATGAGTGCATTTCTGTGGATAGGAAAATTTGATTCGGTCAACACGAGAATTCGTATAGGTGTCTCTGGGTTCCGTGTAACTAAGGGATATATTTTCATCCGTGTATCGAGGGTGTCGATTTTTATTTCACACGATGGCTAAGAGACCGTAGTTGGCGATACAACGTTGACCTCTTCGATGTGAAAACGCGAACGGTAAAGCCGCGGGGCTTTTCTCAGGATTTACGTGCGCAGCCCCGCGGCGAAAACGCAATTTCGCGTCTATACGGTATGCAACCCCGTCAACTTTTTTACATCGTCAACGATTTTTCGTTCTGTCTCTGTCTCTCGTTTTTTTTCTATTGTTCATGCGCGACGAACAGGTTAAAAAATTTAATGGTCGCTGAGGGAATTTTCATTTTATTTTATATCGTTTTTTTTCTCTCCTTCATTTTCCATGATGAATTATTCATCGTGCCGAGAGACAAAAAGTGACTCGAGGTGGTTTTTTTTTTGAGCTTTGGTACACGATGTTAAAGCCTCCCGGTAAGACAAACTATTAGTGGAATTATTCGCATTTGCTTAATTATACAGAGTGAAAAATCTCCCTGTGGGTTTTTCGAAACATTCGTGATGACTGGTTTTTTTCTTTTTTTTTTTTTATACGAGTGGAGAACGTAATTGGCACGACGCGAATGCTGAGAGACAAATTCATCAAATTTGTCACAAAGATTAAAAGAAAAAGCTACGTATTTATACGTAAAAAAAAATGTTGTAGGGGATGAATTTTTATTTTTTGTTTCGTCTTACAATCGAGATAGAGAAAATCTCGTGATTTATTTATTTAACAATCGTTCTCGAGAAATCGTGTTTTCTTTATATGTTTTTAATACGAATCTCCCCCAAAAAAGCAATACGAAGTAACTTTCATTCTCAAGTGTCTATCGAGTGAGAAATTCAATCAATTTCCCTCCGTCACTCAAACATTCAATCAGCCTTGCCACGTATTTCCACCCTCCTCGTGTTCATCCTTCTTTCTTTTTCCTCGTATCTCGTATTTTTAAAATTCACGCCCCAATCTTTTTCCACCCCAGAGAGAGAGAGAGAGAGAGAGAACAGCCACGTAGTCTCGTTTTCGAAGCGCCAAAGTTTCGATTCGCAGCAGATTTTTGAGAAAATAAACGGGAAAAAGAAAAAGAATATGGAGGGATAGAAAGTAAGGAGAATTGTCGTACAAAGACTTCGAGGTATTGTCATCGCTGTGGACGGGTGAATGGTAAATTAATTTTAATATTTTAGTCGACCCCTGGGGGGATATTTTTTCTTCCTCTCCGTCTCTCTCGCCCTCTATTTACAACAGGAAACCTTGTTGAAAACGGTTACCGGTGAATAAAGATTGTCCCAGAGGTCGGTATTCGCAGACGTACAGCGCGAACCTTCGTCCCCCAACCCTTAAACATCCCCTTTGTCCCTTGCCACCAAGTGCATGGCAATTTTCCATTGTAATTGAAACTCGAGCGATAAAAAGCGACGAGAAAATATTACCTCGGAGATATAATACCGAACGAAACCCGATGCTCCCTTCGTATTAGTCCCGTTAAATTGAACTATGAAAAATCTGTTTAACCAATGCCTCGCGTATGAAAACTGGGATCGAGGGTGGATGAGAAAAAAAAAAAGAAAACAACGAAACGAAGCGACTTCATTTATTATTTTATCTTCGACCTGATTATCGTTCCACCATCGTTATAGAAGGGTAATTTTCACTTTATACGCGTATGAACTCCTGCATAAACATGTAGAACTTTTCACGGTGATACAACGAGCTCGCTTTAACAATATTTTTTTTTTCTTCTCATTTCTTCATTTTTTTTATAGCCAACGTGATGAGCTTCCTTGGCCTCGTAAGTGCCAGAGGCTTATATTTATAACAGCGTTGGGTACATTACGTCCTATAGTGGCTTGCTGAGCTGTCATTCTCTTTTTAATTCTGCTCGTTCTTCTTCTTCTTCTTTTTCTTTTTCTTCTTCTTCTTTTTCTTCGTCCTGCATCTTCTTGTCTTCGTTCTTGTCGTTTTTCTTCATGAGTCGACACAATCTCACCGCTAAGAGACAACCGCTCCATCCCCGAGATTCCCTTGGCGACCTTTAAGTCGAGACGTAAAAAACGATCAATTTCCATTCTCATATTTATTTTCTTATTTCTTGCTTTTTTTCAGGTCTCGTACACTCCAGTCAGAGAGCGCTCGCTAATCTCGTCTCTCGTTGCGAAGTCGCATATATACGTTTATGTATATATATATATTTAATAACAAAAAAAAAGGAAAAACGAGAGGAAAGGAGGTTGACGAGAAAATTCCATTTATCTGCGCTTTCTCAAGACACTTTGGGGTCTCGTTGGATCTTCATTAGAACCCGCTGAGAGGAACGAGGCATTTGTTTGTAAATTCGTCGAGTAAGTCATTCCGTTATAAAGCCCTAAGAGTCGCCCTTAAATCATCATTGTTGAAAGGTGACCTTCAAATGTCCTTGAAGTTAACATAATAAAATATTTGCAGTTTTTCTTTGCTCAAAAATAAGCCATTTTTTCCTAGTATTCTTCAATCTTTGTTCGATCAATTTTTTTACTATTTTTTATGATTTCAATGGTCGATAGGAAATTTTAGTTTCGAGTGATGTTTCGGTCTGTTGAGAAAAATTCGTGCGTTCATGAAAAAACGTAGAAATTGTCCGATGAAGACGTATCTAGGAATTTTATAGCAGAAGGGTAGAACGAGGTATTGACAAAACCATCGCGAAACCCTGAGAGTTGTAATGACCGTGTGTTTGAAACAAATGAAATTTCTTGTGATTCGCTTCTCGGTCGTTTGTATTTTATGCGATTGTCTCTTCCAGTCCGTCTCGCGCATTTACCTTCTCTTTCTCCCCTCCTCTCTCTCTCTCACTCTCTCTCTCTCTCTTTCTCTTACTCTGACTTTTCCCTATTTACGGTCATTAATTCTGTAAACTGTTTGAACACGGAGAAAGCCACAAATCGCTGTCGAGGGATAGAACAATGCGATAAAGCCGAGGAGATGCCACGAGAAAGATGATAGAATTGCCAAGGGGGGAAGAGACGAAGTGGGTTAGAGTTGGCTTCCCTCGTGGTGGCTTATGTACGCTCATCGTGATTGTCGTAAGGGGGGGTTGACGGTGCCTAGGGATGAAATTTGATAACACCGGAAGTCTAAGAACAACGTTGAGCGAAGTAGAGCGAGATATGAGGAACGACGAGGGAGAGAGGAAACTCTTTGCCCCAATTCGGGCAAGAATTGTACATTTTTTATGAATTTGGGTCAGTCATTGGCAGTCTAAGCGATCACCGGAAAATAAAAAAAAAATCTTATCCAAAAGTACAGAAAATTATTTTCTAACACGATTATCTTGAAAAAGAAGATAAAAGAAGGAAGTTTGAGGATAAAATGTAACAGGAATAATAATTTATAAATAAGGATAACGCAATATTGCCTCATCGATAGAATTTTTTGATTACTTTTTTTTCTTCCTGCTTGAATAATTTTTCTTCAACTATTCGTATATATTTTTGTTTACATTAATACAGTACGATTATTTAAATATTCACTTTCTCGTTTGAAATATTACAAATGGAGTTCGAAGTGGCCGTAGAGAGAAAAACGTGCCAATAATTGTCCATTCCTCCATCCCCTCGAGGAGACTAATAATCATACCATCTTTTTCCATCGACGGGATCGACGTCTCGGCCATTTCGCTTCTTCAGGCCCTCGTCACGCGCTCGCATTATCTCGATGAGTGTGTAAGAAGAACGAAGAGAAAGAAAAAAGGGACGTGGCGTTTTTTTTTTCATGGCGACGTAGTTACAGCCCGTAGCGAGAAAGAGAGAAAGATCGATATTATAGAAGAAGAGTAGAAACGTGATTCCAGTGGAGGATATGAAATCTGTCGAGCTCTTGCCTATTACCCGATCGTCATCCTCCGCAGTGTCGCTTGAGATTCTTTCGTAGAATTTTCCTCGCTTCTCTGCGATCCGTTCACATCGCCCGTGAAATCAAAGAAAGGAAAATGTATGAAGGTTTAAAACCCATGGGACGAAATAGAAAGAGAAAATGTCGAATCCCAAGCCGTATTATTACATAAAGCTTCGCTATTGCATAACGAGCTTTCTTTCATCAATATTTCAACGTAAGTTTTTCTTTCTATACGTTCGATTTTTAATGGACGAAAGATTGAAAAATTCGAAACGAAAGACGAAAATAAAAAGTAAAAAACGGTTGACTAATCCACGTTACGGAAAACGTGAGAGGCTGAGAAGAGTGAAAGAGAGGAACGATCGTGACCAAGAGAGTACGTATACCGAGATACCTAGGATATCAAAGTTGAAGATATATATTCTACCCGGTTTGCCCAAGGGGAATTTACAGACGACGGTGAAAGATATGGCGAAAAGCATTTCTACGTTTCTACCACATTTTATGCCAACGGAATTTGTCCTGATTTTCGACTCTCTTTTGTCTTTCTTCCATCTCGTTCATCGACTAGACGCGCACACGATACGAAAAAAGCGTCCTCTGACGGAAGCCGCACGAAACACGATTTACCCAACTTTTTAGAATCCAGCCTCTCGACCTCAGCTTCTTTTTGTTCGAACCTTTTTTTTTTCTTTTCTTTTGTTATTTTCTCTTCACGTGGCGAATCGCGTTTATCCGTGACGGTAATTCCTTCTCGCATTTCGTAGGGAAATTTGGCGGGATGGGTCGCGCGTCCTTGACAATACTCGTTTTACTTCTTTCATTTTACTTTTTGGGTTTCGAAGATAGGGGTCGAGGAGGTAATGCGTGGGGTGGTCGGTTCGAGTACAAACTACCCCGAGCGAATCCCAACCGACTGCGGTCTCGTCATTCCCCTCGCGCGACTCTTTTTTTCCCCACTTCACCTTTCGCCTCCTCGTGAATATATGAATTCTTCGAACCCTCGACGTTCTCTCTCAGGACGTGTCTTCCAACATGTTTTCTCTCTTCTCCCCCCCCTCTCTCTCTTTCACCCAGGTATGTCGCACCAGCTGCGAAACTTTGTCAATTCGCCCAGTTTCCCATCTTCTCTCGTATCGTTCCTCTTCGATCGTTAAAGTATGGAAAAGAACATAAAAAATGAAAGTTAAACTGTACGAAAAATACATTCGCTCTTGTCGCCGAATCGCGTTGAACTTAAAATTCAATTTCCGAAAAAAATTGAAAAAAGACCCTTCGAGGCAATTGATACGTTATCTTCGCGAAACGATCAAACTTCGTTATTATTACTGGTGAAATTTCTAGACCTCACCATAACGCTAATTCGATTCTCGATATTTCGGACGAAAGTTGGAAACTTTTTGGAACGTGGCGAACGAACGACCGTCGTTGTATTCGAGACACGAAGCGACACAGAAAAGTAAGATCGACCAGTTTCAGGGATATTAGAGACGACTATAAGCTAAACCGTGTATTACGTATGTGGGGTGCTCGATACACGTTCGTGTACGTCGAGGGATATATGAACATCCCTCAGGATCCATCAAGGATCTACGAAGCGAGAGTTACCGAAGCCTTCCGTGGATTGATCGATCGGTCGAGCGAGGTCGCTGATGTCCCTTTCTCCGTTCCACCGGACGCGCTTTCCACTATCTCGCGACGTTACCTTCGACGTCAATCTCCCGTCATCTCTACACCATTCTCTACTTGACACAGACTCCAATATATACAAAATGCGTATATATATATCGTAAGTCACGACAAAACACCAATTTGCTTTCGCAGCACGAACTTTTCGGATTAAACTTTATCCGAAAGATGCGAGGCGAGACGAACGGGGTGTTTCATCCAAGGAGCTTTCCTGATTCGGGACTAGATGGCGTATCTCAATTTACCTCATTGTCTCTCCTATAACTTTACCTTTGTCGTTATTTTTCACACGTACGTGTACCTACGCTTGTTTATTTGTGTATGTGTACCTACGTTTGCAGCCGCTCGTTTCTCGAGGGCCCGATAAAATGGTAGCTCGTAAAGTCGCGAGATATATCAAAATTCAACGGCATACCTCGTGGTTACAAGCCGGTTGCCAAATTCTCGCACGAGTAGGTAGGTACGTACATTTCTGATCGTAAACTCCGACACGTTCCGCACCTTGCATTACTTTTTTCTCATTTCGCTTATTTCAAGCTCGTCCCCTTTTCCCGGTTGTTTTCTACTCGATTCGCGACTCTTCCTGTCTTCCAACCGAATTCTATTTTCGCAATTCGATAAGCTCCTCCTCGAGATGATTAAAATATAATGGAACGTTACGATTTTAATTCCAAGAGTTGTGATAAGAAAAACATAGTTCTGACGGTGATAACAATTCTCGGCTTTGTTTTTTTTTCTTCATTCGTAATGGAAAAATGGCACACGCTTGAACGATAGAGATTCCATAATTGTTCATGTAACGAGGAGAGAGAGGGATTTTTTCTCGAGGGTTGCTTCGAGCGAGATTCTTTTCTCGTCATATTTTTCACCTCTGTCCTCGGTGGTGTCTCACGAACCAGTGCAGGCATTTTTATATCCTCCCTCGAGTTCTCCATCATTGGACACCTCTCGTATGTTCTCTCCTTCTTGGCACTGGGGTAGTTACGTACACTCGTGTATTAGCTGACTACGAGAGTCACTTTTCTTGTTTCTTTATTACTCCCACTCTCTCTCCCTCTCGTATTCGCTACCCTCGGTTTGCCTCGACGGGTCGATGCTCATGACGAATCCCAAGTAGCGGTACGTGCGAAGAACATCCTTTTTCGTGCAATGCGACAGGCATTTCTCGCACCCCCAGCCCCTTGCCTCTTCCAACGTCCACTTAGTCCTCTCGCTTCATCCTCTATCTTTATATATCCGTTTCTTCTCTCTCTCTCTCTCTCTCGGTCTCTCTCTGTCTCTTTACTTTCTTCGTTCGCTTCTTTTTTTCCATTTTTTTTCAGCCCCAATGTGTCAGCACCCTTGGCTAAGTACCGAACGAACATGCGGATCGAGCGAGAGTCCAGGCTTTTTTTTCGCTTCGTGTCCGAATGGTGACTCGGTCGCGGAATGGGACGAAACGTGGGAAGAAAGAAGAGGAGGGAGAGAGAAAATGACAAAGGACGAAACGATCAATTCGTCCTAGGGATTGTTATATATAGTTTCGTCTCATTCTTCGGTTGACTTTGAAAGGAAGGCCCAACGAAGTTACGCTTTTGGACGTTTTTTTTCTGTGTCTAGAAGCTGAAGAAAAGAGAGAGAGAGAGAGAGAGAGAGAGAGAGAGAGGCAGGAGAAAAGCTCTCACCGAGTAATTCCATTCTGAAAAGTCCTTTTCCATTAATGTATGAAATTCGCCGCCACTTTCCGACAGACGTCCACGTTATTATACTTTTTCTCTCTTTTGCCACGAGTATTCTCGTGTCAACCGTGATTGATTTCTAATTCTTCTCCTTCTTTCCTCCTACCCCCAACCCCACCTCTCCCATTTTCATACTTCTGTGGAAAATAATCGATAAAATCGCTCGTACTATACCTCCCACTTTGATCCGCATTATATCATCGTTCCTCGTTCGCTTTGCACTGTGAAACAATGACAAAAAAAATGGGGGATGCTTCATTTCCCAATGGACTAGCTCGTGTTAAACATTTTTATCGGAACGTTGTCTGGAGTTGGTGAGTTTGAAACTAAAAACATTATTTATGTGTTTTTTTTCATTTTCTTCCATCGGAAAATTCATCAACGTGGAAAAGGCCTCGCTTCTCACCCAAGTTATTTCTTTCGCGGGGGTGAAACTTTGCGCGAAAATAAAATTCTTCATTGATTCATAACGTTTTTACTTTATATTATTAGTTAATTAGGTATAAATACATTTTTGCGCGTCTGGTTCAGGGGTAAAGCTCGTGAATAAAAAATATTTGTCGCGCGACAAAATGTATACGACGTTGTTGTTGTTGCTGTTGTTGATTGTTTTTTAATGATCTTTATTCGAGTCCAATTAACCGAGCTGGTAACGACCCGGGAGTTTATTTTTGACGATAAGCGTCGATTCTTTCGTCGAAGCTATAAACGTCTTTTGCCGTTATTTAATCTTCGCTTCGGGACGACAGTGTAGCCGAAGCTTTTCTGAGAAAAGCTTTGTCACCTTTTAATCAAAGGAGACTTCGAAGCTTTCATCGAATAATGAGGAATAGCTCTCGCTATCCGTGGGTAGTTGTTCAACAACGTCGTTTTCATTCGTTCTTCATCGTTCTCTCTCTCTCTCTCTCTCTCTTACAGTTCTCTATTTCTCCCTCGCTGGTAGCTCGAAATCGTTCCAGTCTCTTCGAGGCCGAGCAAACTTCCGGCTTTATCTAATCTCGTCTCATGTACACAAACACCAAGCTCGCGCAAAATTTCTTTCGCCATAACAGCACCGCCACTCGAGCCGGATGACACACTTTTTGATTTACTGTTAATTGGAAAATTGTGTACGTAACAAACTGCAATCATATTTCTCGCCTCTGAGTTGATAAATGAATTTGTTTCTTAATTTATTATCGACAATCGCAATACAAATTTATAAATATTATTACACAAAAAATATAACACAATAGATAATTAATCTACGTATTTAATATTTATTAGATTAATTAATTAAATACAATAATAAATCATAATCATAATCAATTACATATATATAATTCTTAAAATAATACAATGTAATTAAGAAACTCATTAGCGACAAAAATTTCATTTATCAATTTATTCGTGAATTGTAAATTCGCTCGAAGGAAATTGTGGAAAATATCGAGGACGTTGTCTCGTCGAGGAAATGCAGGACAGGGTAGTAAACTAGGACAGGGTAGTACGACTAGTGGAAAATGTCAGAAGGCCCGACATGATCGTTGATGTGTACGGATCGGTATTACAATATTATATACGAACCCCTAATGAAGGAGAGAAGCGGTTTGACTTTTGGGAGATTTCGATAAACCCCCTCATTCTCAATCTTCTTAAACCAATAAAATTTAGGCAAGCTTCACGTGGCTTTCTCGACGTTTCATCGGTGCTGTCGTCTATATTGTATAACGTCGACGACCACAGCCGCAACCCCTATACGTGCGCGTTTCTGTCGAGATTGCACCCTCGGGATTAAATAAGGCTACGTGTATAGCGCATAACGAGAACGAGGGAAAAGAAACGGGACGACATTCCTGGATCTCGTGTGCCAATCCCCCGCAAAGGTATATCACGAAGATAATCGGTGAATTTCGATCGTCAATGGGGGAAGAAAATATATGGACCTAGGGGAGAGAAAATAATCGTGTTGGAGTACTCGTGGAAAAAAAAACAAACAAAACGCAACAAAATACATCGAAAAAGTCGAGTTAGTAATTTTCTGATTTTTTCGTTTATTTAACGAAAATTCTTCTCTCGATCTTTGAACTAATATCGTCGGAAACATTTCTATTTTTTTATGTATTTCCAAAATTGTTAAAGCTGGATTTATCGATTGTAGAGTAGCCTAGATCCTTGTCAGCTAAAATTTTGAACAGTTTGAAGATATTTTTTTTTTTGTAATCGAGCAAAAATTAATTATAGGAAAGAAATATCTTTAAGAATTGTTTCTTTATCCGTCCCAGGTGGCGCCGGTAAAGTTGTTAGATAGTCTCGAGTCGATCGTAGGCGCGTACGTGTCCGATCTTCACTCGGGGGAACAAATTCCTTGAATTCGTACTTATAAAATACAGAACTGTTGCATGTTCGTCGCCCAACACTTCGAGGACGAATACTCTACTTCTGTCGTGCTCGAGAGTTATGCAAATTATATACTATTTGAGAAGATCCATCGATTGTGCTCCTCTACTCTTCGACAGTTCCGGCTAGGATCGACGATCGTAAAAATATATCTCGAAAAAAAGAAAAATCAAATTTAGAAAAAAAAGAACATCGGGCAATCTCACGAGTTTAATCTTATTTTATAAATTATTTATAAAAATTCAGCGATTTTCGTGAATTTACATTAATCATACTTTTGAAAAAAAAATTCTCAAACGTTGATAATAAAAAAAAGATAATATTGTATAAAAATCGAATGACCAATGTTTAATATTGTTTTATATTTATATAATTTATAAAATTGTTTCTTCGTAATGCCAACATCCCTGCCTGGCTAATTCATCTCGCATTGACCGCGTTTCCGTTAGACATGGGAAAGCACACGAGGATATGGTCGAGCACGTCTGGATCGTCTGCAGGACGGATGTTTGGTGTATCAATCCAGTGGTGCGAGCTTAAAGCCTAAGTCGAGCGAGGAAGAGCCCTTAATTGCGAGTGCTTGTAACTAGCCCTCGAGATTGGGTCATAGGGGATGAATACAACGCTCGACGCGTAACCACAAACAGGCGTACGCCCTTGGAGTAGTTATCGCTGGTTAGTATCAGCGCCAACTTTCCTCGCCTAACGAAGTACGATTCGTACGTAAAGACGATTCTAAACTCGAATATTTATAATTACGACTTTTTCATTTCTCCCTAAAATTCCATATTTTTCAAAAAAATTGTTATCAATCAATAAAACATGAAATATAAAAAGTCAGGATGGATTATAATGATATCTCGTTTCTTTTTCAAGGTGAATTAAAGTTGGAGAAATATGTTTCATCGAGGTGTTAAATAATTCGCGAGTAATTAAAAAAATATAATTAAAATTACAGCGATAAGACACGGTGGCCAAGATCGTTATAGCTGACTCGAAACTCGTCATCTCGATCTTCTCTTCCGTTCTCTCGGCATCTCGACTCACTCGCTCGAAGCTTCTCGCGCAAAGTCCTCGAAGTTGAGACGAGAAAAATTTACCGGGGCAAGGTGAGTGAGATGGCACTTCGAAGAAGAAACTACTTCGTTTTTTTTGTTTAACAAAACTAATCTATATATATATATATAATCTATATATATGTAAGTTACTTCGAAACTTTGATCCGGGCAAAAAGTTTTCAAGGAAAAATAAGCGTCGACGTTACATCGAGTGCGACGGGTTGGAAGAGCTAAGTCTGCCAAAAAAGGTGTGTGCAGGGGGCCATCCTCGCGCGTGAGACTTTCGAGATTGGTCCAATTCGAAAGTCTATACATACTTTCCTTTTGTTTGTTTTTTTTTTCGTTTTTTTTTTCTTCATTTCTCGAGACCGAAGCGAGAAATCGAATCCGGCGATATATACGCGCGGTACTAAGGGGTTGTCAATCCCCGGAGCACTTTGCACCACGACCGTACGAGTAAGTACCGTTGGCTTCTTCGTACACCCTTCTTTTCCCATCGTATTTCTTGCTCGGCCTTTCTCTCCAGCGTTCCAGTTTAAAAATTGACCAGCTGTTATTATTACTCGACCATCTTCCATTTTCTATCTCAGGTAAATTGAGAGATTGCGTTTCAACCCTGGAGGTTTCGCGACGAAGCCATGGTATATTATTCAACGCCTGTATTCTGTAAAATACACGAATAAGCTTTAAAGTAAAATTGTACACGATTCTATACGGTCAATAGAACTTTTGCATTCTTTTTCCGAAGTCGGACCTCCCATTTCGTAGGTACGAAGCGTATCCTCGAGGAGTCCTTGCGCGTGACACTCGATGTCATCAACCGTAGGTGCGAACGAATCGACGCACACGAAGAACCAAGTACGCTTCAACATGTACAATCTATAACCCTGTTCAACGTGTATATATATATATATATATATATATATATATATATATACATATATATATATACACGTTATATATATACGAATGTCCATGTTACGCTCGATTCTAGAGCTCAAATCCAATTACGATCCTCGACTCGAGCGAAGTACTCTTCCCGTTCACCCTCTGTCGCCTTCTGTTTTCCTCCCTCTGACAAACCGGTATATCTTCAACGATACTGTGCGTGCACCTCGCATGATTTTTCTACACGTTCGAACTCGACCGGAATTGTCTAATAATGTCGAACTTTAATTTTTCTCTTCTCGTTTCTAGAATCGAATGATTATTTTGTTTAATAATTGGATTTAATAATTGGAAACATGATAATAATATGATTTACCATTTATAATCATCGTTGGTTATTGTTGATATCGTGAATGTTTTTTATCGAAAAAGGAAATCGTGAATCGTGAATTTTCGTTTTCGATTACCAAATTTAGGTTTTTGTTTTGTTTTTCGATTGTAAAAATGTGATGTTGGACAATTCAATGTAACGCTATTTATGAGTTAATATCGAACATTTAGAGAAATATAACGGGAGGGATATTATTGCAGTTACGGAGAAGATATTTGTTCTGGCGTTTCCCTTGGGGCGTTGAACTTTCCCTTTCCGTTTCGTAGTTTCGCCAAACCGCATATCCAACCTCGTAAATTCCCGAGCGAAATCCTGCGGTAACCACGTTTAAATTACCACCTCGGGAAACCTGACTAGAGTTTGGCATTTTTGAATACGCCGTTTATATCTGACCGTCGCCTTTTTACACGTTTCGTACGTCGAACTAATTTTCCGAAAAAAAATTTTGTTTGAAAACAAAAGAAACAAAAAATGAGAACAAATTTTGTCCTCGAAACTGATCCATCGTGTTGAAAATATAACGAAGTAAGAAACAAAAATCAACAATGGTTGAAACGTCGCTAATTTCACGATAATTAAAAATGAATAATTAATTCATCGGTAATGAAAATTATTCTTGGCCCGAGCGTATTATTTCCATTCAAATCCAATTTCTTTTTTCCCACTTTCTCGAGCCTCGACGTAATTAATTCAATTGCTCGTCTCTACAACGAGATGATTATTTTTCCTCTTTTATGCTTCTTTGTTCCAGGGCGACGCTCTTCTCGAACCGTTGGATAAAAAAAATATATACACGCGTGTATTTTACGACTCTGCCATCAAACAACCCTTGGTCCAACACGGAAAAAAACATAAAAAATGTAACGAGAACGAGAGAGAGAGAGAGAGTGAGAACCACGAGGAACGTTAACGTTGTTATTGCGCATTGTCACGGTTGCGGTCTTTAATCTACTAAAGGAAAAACAAGGCGATAAAAACTACCCGAGATGCTATAATAACGCAGATGGATGTATCACCAGCCGGAAGTACTAACCGATCCTGCTATGTAATAAGCAAGGGAATACTTTTTCTTGGTCGACCCACCGAAGCGAATAATTGCTCGGGGATTAATATTTTTTTCTATTTTACGTCTAGAACTATATTGTTTAATAGTGTTATTTTATTTTTCATACATTTCAGGCAAACGCGATTATTCACCAACTGTAAACAAAAGAAATGATAAACAAAAGAAATTTTATCGCTCCGTTAATTTCTATTCGATAACGAAAAAATTGTATTCTCGATTTGATTCGTTCTTGGTATTAAAAAAAAATGAATTTAAAAATAATATCGCGACAACAATGATAATAGTTCATGATAAACGACCTCGTGTAAAATATTCGTTCGATTATTCTATTTTTGGTTTTTTATTTCAGGAAAAATCGAGCGGAGATAAGAAAAAAAACCGAGAGGAGAAAATGATGGAAGGTTCGAGGGACGTAAATAGGAGGTGAGAGCAGAAGGATATTAGCTCGAGGGCCTCCTGCCATAACTGTATCCTGAGAATACCAGGAAATCGTAAAACTGGAGTATTAAACGACGTAGATTCGAGCGCTATCTTCGCGGGCGAGGCCCGAACGAAATCGCGCGTTAACGTTCTATCGATTCTGGAAAAGCTTTGACCCTTTTACCGTGAACGTCTCATCAAATTTTTCTACGAACAACGAGCTTAAAGACGAGTCTTACATTCTAGGACGAGAATGCGCTCGCCATGCGTGATGCCAAGCATTTTGCCCCATGGGGAAAACCCTGGCTTAAATCTCAGTTCGCACAGCTGCGAAAAATTTCTCGTGCTCGATTTATCGACAAATCCTATCGTTAAATATATTTATAATTTTTATTATTTTTTAAATTCTTCTTTTCAATAATAAGTATGAAACAAATTTGACATTTTGTTTTGCGAATTAATCTCTCTCTTTTTTTCTATACAATTTTATAATCGAAAATATCGTTGATAAAACTCGAAGCAAAGAATTTGCTATACGTTTATATTTATCTTAGCTATGAAATTATGTTTATGTATTCATAGTATTTTTTTTTCTATAACGTCCATACGATCGAGAAAACTCTTTCCTTGCTTTTCGATACTTGGCGCGTAACAGTTTTTCATCGTTTCACCAGCGAAACACAACGCGTCCCGACTTTCATCCCGTCTATACTCGCGTATATTTCCTACATCGTACGATACATATTTATCGTGTAATTTTGTATTCCCTCCACTCGCTCATTGAATATCCTATTTATAAATACACAGGTTGTAACTCACGAGGTATTTTCGTATTTCCGGGTATAATTTATTGTTACTGAAAGGATATGGAAATTCTCGTTGCAACCGAGCAACGTATTTGAAATTTTAGCCACAGCATATCGAGAACGAGGTAATTCGTATCTAATTTTTCTCATCCAACTCGTGTTCAAACGTATAATAAAATATTTTTATTGTTTTTTGTTTATATATTTGAGAGAAAAATTAATCGAAAACTGTCGAAGGGAAATCATATTACCCAAATGCTTCCTTCAATTCTAATATTCATCGATCGATCCGCAAAGATAACGATTGCAAAGAAAACAAAGAATTTTGTATTTCTTATATTATCGACAGGAAATGGTTCGATTAATCGTAAAGGAGTCTCGACGATAGAGCCAACACTTTTATCGAACGTCCCTCTTCTCGAAGTGTCCACACGGTAGACGGGGTCTTCCTTCGAGTTCTACGAGACAGTTATAAATGCTCCTCGAGTACGAAATTGCTTATTTATATATAACACGAATCGACCCGCCAAGTTTCCGGTCTTTTGGGTATCATGACGCAGCAGGGTGAAAATACCATCGAGTAATTAATCAATCGATCGTAAATGGTAAAATTTCATGAACTTTTGCGCTACATTCGCGACGATTTAAAATTCAAAGCGACGGATTATCGTCCTAATTATCACGAATCCGAGACAAATCTATCGAAAGTCGATCATTTTCTTTTTAATACAGATAATTAAAATATAAAATGAAATAAAAATAAACGAGACAGAAATTTATTAAAAATTTTAAACTCACGTGTATTGTCATAACGAATTCCATGGAGTTGTTCGAAACAAGGTAATTTAACGAGGGTGCCTGGAGGGCTGTTGGGCCAGCAGAGCAACGAGTCCCAGTCAACGTCGCAGCCGTCCTTGTAGGATCTCGTCGTCTCGAAATGTTTGACCGTGAGACACTCGACCTCCTCCCGAAATAACGAGTCATTAAGATCGTTTATGTGGTTCAGCACGTTCAGCACGTAATTACCGTCGACCGTCTGATTAGGATTCACTGATAAATCGGCCATTTTTTAAAACGAATTTCAAACTTCCTCGATTTATAATTTCGATTATTATTTATTTATCTCTACGTTCGATATTTACAAAATTAATTTGTAAAAATCATTTTTTTTCTTTCTCGCCGTTCCTTCAATTCGCCTCATACCTTCCGCCTATCTTCGGATCTTTTTCTTCGTACAATTAATTCGCCAGAAACGTTTCGTCTATCGTCTCATTTTTCTTTCACTTTTAAAACGTTTTTATTTCTTCCTCACCTTTTGGCTTTTCGTTTAATTTTTCAATGCTCGTTTTTCGTTCGTTATCGTTTCTTTTTTTTATATCACGATTCGATCGTTCTTTTCGTTCTTCTAGCTATACTGGGCTCGAATGAAATTTTGGGCACTATCGAATTGCACTATCGCTTCGAGTCGAACGCGTTATACCCTGCAATATCGCACCCCCGATCCATCATTTTTCCCATACACTGCAACAGGTACGACGAGAACTTGGCCCTAACGCTCAAACTCTTTTTTCTCGATCCATCACACTCGAAACGACGTCTGTCTCCTTCGTCCTGAAATATCGTTCTTTCTCGGTTTCAACCACGGAGATAAAATTCTTTTTATTCTCTCGATCTCTCTCTCTCTCTCACACTCCTTTTTACTCCTCAACAATTTTTCAATGTCTTTTTTCACCGTTGAGCTCTTCGCTGGATAAAGTTGTCATTCGTCGGTACATATAGCTTATGAAAATTTCATAAAAAATGTTTGGCGAGCACTCACTGAAACCATCCTCCGGTCGCGCGTTTATTCGTTTCATTTTATTCTCTCGTTTGTCCCTGCAAATAGAGACGCGTTTCACATTGGAGTAACATAAACGTATTAACCATTGGTTTAACTCGTTGCTTTCTCATAATTTTCTTTCTTCTTTTTACTTCCGGCTCGGTCGTACAATAATTTAGCTATATTTTTATTTATATACAAATATATTAAATCTACATTAATTTATACGACCCCGTTGATATCCACGTGTTGCTTCGACGAACCCACCTGTATCCTCACTCGAACCCGTCGTCGCTCCGACAAATTCTCCGATTAAATTAATTCATCTCACTCCATTAATTGGACGATAAGTTACAAATTTATTCTCGATTTATGTGCCATTTTTTTTTTCATTATTTAATAATTCCCTCATTTAACTAACCTACCCCATTATTGGTCACGGTACGAACAAAATTTCAAATTTACCGAATGAAAGTTATCGCGAAAAGTTTGTTTAATATTCTCGTTTCGTGCAGATTTCGTGCAAACGGAAGCGGGTCTTTCGACGATTTCACCGGTCGAGAAATTTATTTTTATTTTGTTTAAAAATATATATGTACATATATATATATATATATATATACATACACACACATATATATATATATATATGCGAAGCTCGATCCCGTCGAGCTCGCTGCTGATGATGGTCTGGTCGGAAAACCGTGCCGGGAGGTAGAGTCGCGTACAAAGGACCGAGAGCATGCGCCAGTCTAGCGCACCGTCCCACCTCCCCCGCCACGAGGGTTGAAACCGAACTCACCCTTGCGCGAGATTCTCTCTTCGTCTCTCGTGTCTCTTTCTCTCGCACCTTTCATTCCTCACGTTTCTCTCGGACGTAAACGACATGCAGATATATCGTGGAAAAAAAACCAAACACACCTAGGAAACTGAAACGACACGGTGATTGGCACCCCGGTACGATTCACATAAAAATCGAAATCTCTCTCTCTCTCCTTCGTTATATTTTATTTAAAAAAAAGAAGTTTCAAAGCTCTCGAGCCATTACATTTTACATTACAAATTCTTCATCGTTTTCGCTCTCTGCCATTCGGTTAAGGATGAGCGTCGTAAAAGTCAATGATAAAATATCGTTTTATAAAATGCTTTTAACGTCGTATATAAAATATTTTAAAAAATAAATAAATAAATAAAACAAGAAGACGTAAACGTCGTCGAAAGGAAGTCGCGCCGTTTAATTCATTGATCTATTTATTTTCTTAGAAAGTTGACAAATGTCGAGAGTGGATCGTCGAGGAGATGGCTAATGACTGTGCCGATAATCGTTATAGCGCAGTGCCAATACAGGAGGATAAGGACTATCCACACGGTGGTATATTCAATACAGTACCAATGACAAAGGTGTGTCAATATCGGAATTATGCAGGAGTGCAGTACCCATAGTCTCCTCCTCGTCGATCATAAGGGATTAATATCATCGATTCACCATATAGAATCCGGCATACACGATTCTCTCAATTTCCTCATCGAATTCTCCCTGTGTCCACTCTCCTACGAAACCTGTATCCTTTCGATACGTACCATTATCGTAAACTCCAGGATCGCGAATACGCTCTTTAACCAAATGGATATAAATTGCAGGAGAACCCGTTATACCCGGACCGTTAACTGTACGTACAGCCCCAAGAATAACATCCAACCCCTGAAACTCTACGAAGCCTCGAAGAAATCCTGGATCGATGTAAGTCTCTACATAAACCCATGAAACTAGAGCTTAGCAAAACGACCTGAAAACAAAAAAGACGTTCTACCAGGAAGTAAAAAAATAAAGGATCGTTGTAAGTGGGAATGAAAATTAATGGCGATTTTTAAACTACGATGTAAAAATGGTTATAAGGCTGAGGCTTTTTTTTATAACGTTAAATACATATAGGATGTATAATACACGAG
This sequence comes from Netelia virgata, assembly GCA_951802705.1. Lineage (NCBI taxonomy): Eukaryota > Metazoa > Arthropoda > Insecta > Hymenoptera > Ichneumonidae > Netelia > Netelia virgata. Next base: position 44,844,503 of record OX637863.1, on the reverse strand, counting down.
TGGTAATCGATGGGGTAGTGACACCACCCTGTCGTTTAGTTTGATAACTAAACAATCGTTAAGTTTATCGTTATTAAATCGAATCATCCCCAAGATCAAGCTTCAGCCCCTATGGGCGCTCGATGGGTCGAACGGCTTAATCTATAGAGATACATCCGTTTTACACCGTCCTGTGCCTATTTACGATCCCTGTATTCCTCCATTACCTCGAACTCGGTTAAGCCACGTATATATATATATATGCATAATATCCTATCTCAAGATCCATCTACGCACGTCGATCAGCTCGCCTCGAACCTAATGTGTATCGAGCCATCTGTCTGTCCATCAATTAACCATCCCACCCCCTCCTCCTCTTCCTTCTCCTATGAACCCCCTATCTATCCCAGTATACGTTATATCGTACATACGTTCTATAAACTATATATATATCGTATATGTCTAATATATGTACGACATATCGAAGTTTGTATCCCTCTTCCAGGTATACCGCATCTCTGTGCAAGACGTGTTCGTGCCGTTCCCACTTGCCACACCGAGATTACACGATCTCACCCTCTCTCTCTCTCTATATATATATATATATATATATATATATCGAGAGAGAGAGAGGGTGAGATCGTGTATATATATATCATCGTCGGTCGTGAGATTCAACGACGACGGGTTTGGGTAAAGCCCGACGGTTGCGACCCTCTCGTTGGGTCAACCACTTGGTACGAGGAGAGGCTTATGAATACGCTGAACCCGCGATTATCGTCTTCGTGATAATCACGGTAAAGTCGAGAGCTTCGGACTTATCCTCGTGACATACTTTAGTAAGAGAGGAGGTTCTAAAAAATTGATTCGGGATAATTTGACTACTTTTAATTGTTTTATTTTTTAATTTTTTTTTTCAATTTAACGTCGTTACCATTTCGTACGGTTATTAATTTTCTTGGGCGAGTTAATTATACGCCCGACGGAACACTCCGTTTACCCTTGTTCTCTAGCGGGGGTGAGTTTTTGAAGAGGGGTGATTCAGCCCCTACGACTCTTACCCCTCTCACTTTCTCTCCAGGACAGCCCTTGCGCTCTCCCGAGCTTTCCGTGTACGAGAAAACGCTTGAGAAACCGTCTAAAAGATTAATTACCTCCGTAGTAGACGGAGAGTCGAATGAGGTTTAAGCGGAAAGGGAAGTGAACGACGAGACTGTGCGGTTTGGAATTCACCCTCCCACTCTCACTATTCCCAGGCTGATGGTGTGTCTACGCCAAAGATATTCGATGAATTCGCGGGGCGAGATTATAACGGCGCGAGGATGAGAGAGATAGAGACAGAGAGAAAGAGAGAGAGAGAGAGAGAAGAGAGAGAGAGAGAGAGACAGAGTGGGCAAAGTGAAACGCTCCTTAAGTGACGAGAGAAAATACGATGAATTTCGAGAAAGAGATAAATGAATCCTATAGATACGAGAGATTAATTATTTGCTTGGGTTTCTTTCCCAACGATAGGAACACCCCGTCCATTAAACGAATTACCAGAGGTAACCTTGTCGTCCCGGATATCATTACATTTTTTATTTTTATTTCGTACCTATTCAACACTGTATATTAATGAAATTTAGTATTATCTACTACTAGTTCGACTTTCATCGAAAACGACTTGGAAATTACTAAATTCAAAGTATCTAACCTCAATTATATTCGATTATTTTGAGATTGAAAACTACGCGGCCATTTTGATTACTTACCAGTTTCACCACTAGTTGTCACCGGTAGTTAGTTGGTTGCGAGCATTATATTATAATTCTCACGTGAAACGTGGATGCGCAAACTTCAATCTATTTAACTTCGTTTATCCGTACTTTGAATTATTCAGGAAAGTACCACGAGCGTGAGCTCGTGCCGGGTTCAAGACTTTCCAGTTAACGGCGTCGAAGGACGTTCAAGGACAATCAGAATCCACCTGTGACTGCTATTATTTACTGCCACTGGCCGAAACGTCTCTCCATTCGGTAAACCGACAAAGGACAAACTATTAGACGTCCGGTCGTTTCTCGTTTACTGGACGAAGCTCGAGTACCAGCGGCGTGTTCATGCGGAATAGACAAAGGGACACACCCTGTATAGACAAACCCCGATGGGTGTTTCGTCAGACGGGCTAATTTGGTCGGACAGCGTTAAATAATAGTTCTCTCTCTCTCTCTCTCTCTCTCTCTCTCTCTCTCTCTCTCTCTCTCTCTCTCTCTCTCTCTCTCTCTCTCTCTCTCTCTCTCTCTCTCTCTCGCTCTCTCTCTCGCTCTCTCTCTGTCCCTGTGGTCTCTGAACCACACAGGGAATAAAGTTTCCTTTTGAAACTTTGTACGAACGACCTATTTCCCTTTGAAGATTCTCCTCAACCCTTTGTGCGACATCGTTTTCACAAACTTTCAAAATTAACGCTACTCTACACGCTTTACAATAATTCCTGGAATTACATCGATCGTATTTAACACGAGAGAATAAACAAAAATCGACGAGTAAATATTGGAGCTGGGCTAACGATGAAAAAAAGACCCCAACCCTGTTCGATAATCAAATAATTATTTGATACGCCCCCACGAGAGGAACGACGGACGCAGAGATTGAAAAGTGAGGTTTGAAGTTTCATCGAACTTGATAAAGGGTTGGTGAGAATAAAAAAAAAGAGAAAATCATAAAAAATGAAATAAAAATGTATAAAAGGGAGCTTTTTTTTTTTTCTTTTTTTTTTTTTTAAAGTATATCTCGATATAATGCGCCAATTTTCTGCAAGCGTCATGAACTCGGTACGTGCTTTTGCGGTAACTGGCCGTGACACGAGCACCGATAATACTTGACATACGATATCGCACACACCGATCTGTCGGTATATCTCATGTAGCACAGGGCCTTTGATCCCCTCGACGAGACCGTTGTATCAGATCTTGTCGGCTCTCGATAAACGCAATTTCACTCGATCGTTCGTTCAATTTCCCTGTAATACGAGGGTATTGATATATTTTTTAAAAATCGTTCGAGGATTTACAACAACGACAACAACAAAAAACCATATTCATTTCCTCACCGATTTCTATTTTATTTTTATTTCTATTTAATATTTTCTTTTATGTTGATTTTTTTTCTCTCTCTCTCAATCAATCATACCTCGTATTTATGTTCACGGAATCAACAATATCGGTGCTCGTACATCAAAACGCGAAGGACATAAATTCATCGATTTAACTATTTGCTGCGCGAAGGTCGAAAAAATACGAATATACCTATGTAGATTTTTCGGTATCGATATAATATCGAATGACTTGCGAATAAAATAAAAGTTCCCGAGGCTTCATGAGCGGTTATAGATTTCGCGGCTCGATAAAATAGCCGATTACATTTTCTTCGTCGCGACCTTGACCCTCGCGACCCCGCTATGCCCCTATGAGCGTGGATTATCCATGAAGCGATTTCCTCGGAATGGGCGGCCTCGATCATCATCGCGAAAAGAAGAAAATGGGATGCGACGAAGAATGGAGGCTCGAAGTGTGGCGAGCATGGAATGAAGAGATTCAATCCTGTATACAGATAACTATGGGTCGTTTCATCTCTATTCGATAGATCCATCAGCCTCGTTCCGGAACCCGATGAAATCGACGTTTTAAATCGTTCGAAAAACTTGAACGCGGTCTTATTTTTTAAATATATAGTAAACTGTTTAAAATGTGACGCGATCGAGGTCATAAATCATATTTTGAATTATAATGGCTGTGTACAAAATTAAAAACAAAATCCGAGAGGTTGAGAAAAAGTGAATCTGTCGATTTTAGATGGAGTGCCCCATATATATATATATATATATATATATATATATATATATATATATATATATGAACATAAGCATAGATATAAGTACATAGAATATATATAGCCTCGGGCCGATCAGGGTAGAAGATGCGAAACGTAGGTCGAGAAATAAAAGGGTAAAGCGCCAGAGGTGATGATGGGATAAGGGAGAAGGGGCGAACGGCGAAAAAACGGAAGGAACAACCGAGTCTTCTTTCCTCTCTCTCTCTCTACCTACGTCTCTCTCTCTCTCTCTCTCTCTCTCTCACACACACACACTCACACACACACACTGTTTTTCGCGTACACCCACACATACGCTCGAGTATAAATGCTTCGTCTCATAAACGTTTCCGTTTTTCGTCCACACTTGGGTCTTTCTTGCGCCTTCTGTTCTTTTCAGTGTAACGGACAGGCAGGTCAGATTAATAACACGAAATAACTGCGATTTTTTGGTCCATAGCGACCGAAAATAATTATATCGAGTTTTCAATTTTTACAAACAAATTATTTGTATACAGGAAAAAAGGTATTTTCTCATTTTTTGAAAAATATTCGACGATCCACGGAATGCCAGAATTGATCATCGTAGAAGAAAATCCCATCATTTATGAATTATTTATTCATAAATCCAGACGCGTCGGGCGGAGACTCGAAGGTAAAAAAGAATGTGACGAGAGATAGAAAATAGAGAAACGAATTGTTGGAATAAGAACAAAAATTGACAAAAAAAAAAAGAAAAAAAAAACAAAAAAAAACGAAAAGCTTCTCTCTATATTAAGCAGCCTGTTGAATACGTAATTATGCCGTTGCAGCAGAATCGATATTCCGTATCTCGCGGACGGGAACGTATATACGTGACTGATATTTCACGAGCCGAGCACTCCTCGGATATATATTACGGTTATCAGAATTGTTAAGCAAACGAGAACGAATGAGATACGTGACGTGGAAAGATGATAGATTTTTTATTTTTTTTTTTTTTTATTCGCACATAAAATACAATTTTGAGTCAAGAAAATGTATACAGGCGTTGTCACGTCGCAAATTTCGAACAAGGACGAATTCGTTTATTTTCAGAGAGAGAGAGAGAGAGAGGGGGGTAGCTGTTTCACGATTACGTGAGATTATTAATAATATTATTTTATATCGATATTATTGATTAATTCGTTTATTAATCGCGACCGATATCTCGAATAAGATCGAACTTACTTAAACGATTTATCATTACGAAAGGTTTGACTCCCGCGTCCCTCAGGATATTGACTTATTCTCCTAACTCCGCTCATCTCTCTTGGTACTTTGGCCAATTCTTTTTTTTTTTCTTTTTTTCTTTCTTTTTCGTTCCAACATGATGAAATTATTCGCGGTACGATAGAAGGAAAATGCTGTCGAGACTGATGTAACGCGATATTCCAGACGATTTTTGATCGATCGAGCACGATCATCCGTGACTTTTGTTTCATTGAGGACACGTCACCGAGAGAGGATGAAAGAGGACGAAAGAGAGGACGAAAGAGAGAAAGGGACGGAGACAGATGTTAAGGAGAGGGAAATTCGATATGAGCAAGATCCGGCTGTGGCCGTCACTTCGCTCGACCAAGAAACAAAAAAACGTACCATCTCCGTCCATTATACAGCCAGTTTTTCAGAAGGATAGTCGGCATAGATTTTTATCGAGAATTTAATAATAAATTATGACGAAAGCGTTTAGTCAAAAATATCATCGTCGAGCTCGACAAAAACGTTTCCCCGAGTTAACGAAAAGATCATTTCGTATGAGAGTAAACGACGGAGAATCCTTCGCGAATGACGAAGGTCATTCCTTACGAGCTTTTATTACTCCACGAGAGGAAATGAATGTGAATTCCAGGCTGCAACTAGGAAAGCTCTCGTCTCCTCTCGAGCGCATCCTTCGCCAAGGCTTCGTTTTACTTCGCTCAATTTTTCTTTCGAATCTTTCACATTGCTGAATTAATTACGATCCGACCGTTCTTACGACGCTCATATATACAAGCTTCTCTCTCAGTTAATACCAGAAACAATCGTAAACAATTCGTCGGCATTATTGTTCAGTAATTTTATTTCCACGAAATTTTAATACAGTTTCTGTATTTTTTTTTATTTCTCATAACGTTAAGCTTATCGATAAGTTTTTTTTTTTAAAGCAACGATCGATGTTACGAAATCAGTGAATAATAACTTATCGAAAGTATCGATCGTTATCGAGGACAGTAATATAAGAAAGTTGTTAAAAATAGCAAATAGTGCGAATGTCGTAGAATTAAATGCCAAGGCGATAATTCGCATCCAACGGATCGTCAATTATCGCCTCGATGGCACGTGAGATTCCAGAGTCACTTGGTTACTTACCGAACTACCATCCTCTTTATATACGAGTCTCTCAATATTCCTCCATCCCTCGTTCTCTGCCCATACGCGTGCGTGCTTTCAGTAATCGAATACCAAAGTAACGGTGTCCAGTTTCCACTAGGAGACTACGATGTATCTTTCATTCTCGTCCATGACAGAGGATATATATAGATAGCGAGAGAGAGAGAGAGAGAGAGAGAGAGAAAGGCGAATAGAGAGAAAGTGAGAAATTGAGAGAGACCTGATCTACGAGAATACGTTGGAAAAGCCCAAGAGGTAGGTTGTGGAAGAGGATATCTTTTCCCGAGGGACAGGTAGATCTTGCATTTGCGAAAAGACGTCGTTGGTGAAACGTGGAGCCATTGGGGATGGGTTTGGCTAGAAAATTGAAAAAAGAGGGACGAGCGTATGTGTAGGAAAAAAAGCGAACGAGAGAGAGAGAGAGAGAGAGGTGGATGGTGAGAAAACCACTCATTGGAAGAAAAATAGAACAATCCAGAGGCAAAAATAAAAAAAATTCTTGTTCTCACCCACGCACTTCGTCGTCTGAGAAAATTGGTCTTGTTATATCTCGAATGTAAACATTGCACGGTGAAGCCTTTATCACTGAATTTTCGAGACAGCCGACTACCTTACAGCGGCAGAGTCACAGTGATAAAAAATCAAAATAAGCGACGCGATACTTTTAGTACGTAACGTAAACGTGAGAAAGTCACGAGGCTTTCTCGCTCTTTCTTTTTATTTTATTTATTTATTTTTTGTACGAACTTGTCAGATGTTTCACCATTATGGTCGAGCCCTCGACGAGACCCTCGAACTCTTTTCCACGCTCTGTAGCGTTGAGAAAACCCTAGACGACTTTTTCGAAATAAAAAACGGGAAAACAAAAAGAAACAAAATTATGTCTTTTTTTTTGTTCTTTGAACTTCTTTTTTGCAAAGAGAAACACAGAGAGTGGCTGAAAAACGCCTCGGGGAACGCAAAACTCTATGAAAGCCTGCGCGACCACTTTGCTCTAACGCTGGCTGACGACTCGGTCGGTTCGTTCCCGAGGGTCGGGGATGGACGATGAAAAAATCGGATCGAAGGATAGAACGTTGGAAAATTGCTCGATAGTATAAGTTAATAATCTAACCGGTCTCCGGGCCCAGGACGTACATATTTCCTGTCCGGAATACTAGGGAGATTCCTACTTCCAGCGCGGATGTTCCGGTCGAAAAAAAAACATTTCTCTCTCCCTCTCTCTCTCTCTCTCTCTCTCTCTCACCCTCTGTTTGTACAGATGCAAAAGCTCGAAACGCACGTACACTTCCGTGCGTCCCATTTAAATTCCGGATGCGTAAAATTGTATGTTTCAACGTGTTACGACCGAATTTCAAACATGGCCATTTCACGTTGGAATTGAACGTACCTAATGCTCCTAGAATCCATTTGATATCCAATTTTGTTGTTGTCGTTTTTTTGTTTGCATCTCTCTCTCTCTCATAGTCTAGCTATCTCTCGGTGCAGTCTCTCCTGTTATATATCTTTCCAGCATTTTACAATATATATTCGCAGCATCGACCGAAACCCTTCGGATAAGCCGCATGTGCGACGAGAGGATACCACGCTCGTGTTCTCTCTATCTCTCCGGTCGGGCTCGTCGAAATAACAAAAAGTAACAGAAAAAAAGTCCATTTCGATCTTGACTTCCACGTCGACGAATCTCCATTTTGCCGCGAAAAAATATTGCTCCTTCTTCTCGTCGCTTCGCGAGAGGAAGCCACTTGGAACTTTTGCTTGCTTTTTCCCTTCTCGTGTTATACCTACGCGAGTTGTAGATATAGGGAGGAACGTGCGCGAGATAGAGGGATGAAAGAATATCGCGGGGATGACTTTTTTCCCAAAATGACAAAAAAAAAAAATTTTTTTAGCGACGTCGATGTTTGTACGAGTTTGCGTATTCGAGAGTGTATTTGTACTTTATATATTTTTCTTTTCATTGAAACGAATAACGTTTTGTTTTCAATCAATTTCGCAGATAAATCGATATTTAATCATCCACGTTCACAATTCTGTAATCAATGACGAAGCATTGATTTTGCACGTTTGTGTAATTCTTTGTAAACGAGAAATATTTTACTGACCTTCTCCTGTCGCATCTCGCGCTTTTTCACGAGGAAAAATGAATGAAAAGAAACAGGACGAAGAAACTAGATTCTTGGAGAAGAACGAAGCTACATCTCGAGGGGGATGTTAAAATCGTATTGTCGAGACGATCTCGCTCCATTCTCGCGACATTCTCAACGAGAAGAATATTTTTCTACGAAAGAAGAAAAGGTTATTTGCAAGATTTTCTCTTTTTTCTTTTATACGGTTAAGAGTTTCACAAAAAGCTTGAACGTTGTCAAATATTCGAGAACCGTTTATGTGGAAAACTTAGGAATAATATATCACTTCGACGTATGTATATTTGGTTATTTTACTTCCTACCCTCTTTATCATCCTTCGTACCTATTATATTTAAGAACGACGTTATTTCTCGTATGCGTCGAATCTCGGAGAAAAGATCGCTTCGAAAATATGCCTGGTGTATAAATCTCATGAAATATTAGGGTTCGGTAGATACTTTTTGTTCGCAAACTATTTATCATTCACCGAGGGGTTCGAGGCTTTATCGTTATTCGAACAGATCGTGCGAACGATGAACATCGATGAAAAATATAAAGGAAGCCGTAAAGTCACGGACACTGAATTCCGTAAGTAAAACGAAAGTCCCGACTCGTTTTACAGACTTGAATTACTTATCGATCGTAACTCGATTAAATTAAACCCAATAGGGATCGGTCAAACGAAATTGTAAAGTTGCACGCGTACTTACCGACGATTTTTCTAATCTCGTCTCTTTCTTCCTTTTCCAATTTTCAAATCGCTTTCTCCATTCGATTCAACTGCCTTAAGCTACCCTCTCAACTACAGTTCCTCGCTATTTCCGATATTACGTATTTTCCAGTAAACTTTAATTGAATTTCTCGCTGCGTAGAGGAGACTCGGGGAAAACATAGAAAAGCTTCGAATTATCTCGGTCGGTGATTTCGTTATCGTATCACGATAAATTTTTCATCGTCATAAATTCTTTTCTTTTCTCGGTAACGCGAAGAGGTAAAACAAATATCTGAATTTAGAATAATATGAAGGAATAATTGTAATCAGGTGTTCTTGATTATGCGTCGTGGAATATTTTCGATTCTCGATAATTTATCTTTGTAATATTCCACGCCGATTTTATCACTCGTCACTCGTCGAGTTTTTCTCACTGATTATATTAAAATAGAGCATTAAGATTAATTGCGATATATGAGATATAAGAATTCTTCGACGCAGGACTGTATAATACAATTAAATTAATTTTCGTAATTAATATAATTCGTTGTTATTTATATATTATAAATTTATAGTTTTTTTTTTTTTTTTTTTGTTTTTTTACGCTTTTCGGTTTTAATATTACACACGTTGTATCAGTATTTAGTTGAATGTAAATTCACGACGATTGATCGTATCTCCGTCGGGCAATACGGGTCTGTCGCGATCGGCACGTTGCCCGTATTGTACTGTCGGAATTAACATTTCAAGATTCTAGATACCATGAGAAAATCTTGGGAGTCAAGGAGGAGATGCGTAGAACGTGTTCCCGCTAATAGAGCTTATCTCAGCCAAATATTTGTCGTCTTAAGGATTTTACACCTGTACAGTCGAGTCAAATTATTAAAAACGGTGAAAGATATTCGATGTAAATTCGCAACGAATAATAAACGATATTATTTAAGATAAATTCATAATCGAACCGATGTTTCTTCGAAAATATTACTAATGCCAACAATAAAGCAATAATACAGTAATGCTTGATAAACTATCGCGATACTCGAGACTAATAAATTTATTCCGTATTATCAATAAATAGTTTGTATATTTATTGAGAAATATGTTGAAAATTTTCCTTTCTCAGTCATCAGCTGATAAAGCGCTGTAATTTTCTCGTCGAGCGTCTCGTTGAGTACCAAGCTCGTTGATTCAGTCAAATTTTGATTTGTAGCGCATTATAATTTATCAAGAAGACTGTACACCGCTTACACCTCCCACCGCGAGGCTCGCGCGCAGCAAAACAGAGACAAGGTACATATCGTAGAATCCACAGTATCCCGTGGACTTGGGTATGTTACTTGTCTGTATCTCTCGCAGCTACTTATATTCTCCGCCTTTCTTCTATTTTTGACCGTGAAGCCGATATCACCGGGAAGTAGATTAATCTGTCGCCCAAATTTGGTTCAAGGTTTATTTGATCTACCGCAAGGTACTTAAAGGGATCGGTCTCGACAATTTTAATATACGTGGTCGAAGATTTATATAATATGCACCCAATCGAGTGACCTTCTGAAAATTCTTTAATCCGGAGACAACCTGCGGATTTGATATCCCGAAATGGAATAGCTCTTGCTGTCAGTGGATCGTGAAGAGGTTACGAGTGGAAGTCATCGTCAAATCTTGAAAAATCATCGCCAAGAGTTTTATTCTTAATAAAGTATTGTTTTCAATATTATTATCAAATCTATTGTTTGAACGTGAATATAATAATTTAGATCCATGAATCTTAGCCAACTAATGCAGACCTTTTCCTTTTCCAGTTGTCTAAGGAGATCGTTTCTTTTTATAGTCAATAGTTTTCGTTTTATTCAAATAAAAATGTGATCCGATGTAAAGGTTAATCAATGCATACGACGAGAAAATTTATTCTATCAGATAAAGCCCAACTTTCACACAGGAAATATAGCAAGGCTATCTTTCTATCCGCATACACGGCAGATATACAGCCAAGTTCTTTCTGTTTCTTTTGGGGCAATTGATTTTTAATTATGTGTTTGGCTCGAGACATTATGGATAAAGCACAGCATTATCCGCTGCGTAATTTAATTCTACAGGGGTTATTGCTGTGCTTTGTCAGTAAACGTTAACTAACTTCGAGGAATATTTTGTTGCTCGAGGAAGACCATATATAGGAGACATAGTAACGTTGATTGACCTGACAGCACAAAGCGTACGGACAGAACACAACACAGGGCAATTAAGCGTCGCACACATAGCCAATATGTCTTGAAAAACAGACTTTTCAGGACGAATCGACTCTGTGGATGTAGCAAATCGGCTAAGATCACGGACAAAGAGAACTTTTCAGGACAAACCGGCTCCGTGACGTTAGTTAAATCGCTAAACTCACAGAGGATAAATTCATTTTATTCTGTGACTCTAGCGAATCGATTAAACTCACGGGGGAAACAAGTTCATTAAGCCTCCGTGGCGTGAGCGGTTTGACTAACGCTACGGAGTCGATTTGTTCTAAACCCCCAGTTTCCGTGATTTTAGTCAAATCGCTAAATAACGGCGGAAAAATTTAATTTCCCCGCTGTACCTATAACGGTTTGTCTAAGGTCACGGAGTTGGATTTTCTTGAAAAATCTAGTTTTCTCTATGAACAATCAATAAATTATAACAAGGCTATAACGATAAGCCCAATTTTCGTTAAAACAATATGGCATAGTACTTTTAGATACTTCCCCGATGCTGTATGCTATATGTGTATTCGTGTTTGGTGTACGTGCTATCTGGGTATAACGTGTACATGTCGCGTGTGCGTTGTTACTTGTCGTATGCATGTTCTACTCTATGGTATGTGGCGCATGCTCCGCGCTCTTGACTCTGTATTCTGTTATCCATTTTTGATAACAATTAGTAGTCTAGTTATCGGAAGAATTTTAGGCACTTCGTGACTGAATTCCATAATTGCCCCAAATGGTTTCAAACATCGAAGTAATAAAGTATTTTGCCAATAATGGAACTCTGTCGTATTTTGAGTTCGTGGTGGCAGCACCGATCAACACTGAAACACGAATATTGCCGATAATACAACTTTTGTAATCTACACGACCGATCAACAGTAAAGGGCCATCGCATTGTTTTAGAGAGCCGTGTTTTCTTGAAACATAATCATTCGATAAAGACCATTCGGATATAACTCTTTCGCGATGAAACATTATGAAATAGGTCTAACAAACTTTCTTATCGGTAAATAATCTTGTCGAATTGGGATATAAACGTGCAATAAAATTCATGGCTTGGACCTGAAATTAAGCACGGGTAGCGAGTATCAGTGCTGCACACTCCATATTTCCCTATTCCAATACCATGTCGTCGAGCGAATCGTTTGGTACCACTGAACATTTCGATATATCGTATAAAGTTCGAGTTTTCCGGCATATTACGGGGAAGAATTTTGTGTTCACTTCGCGTCAAATAGCGTGTGTACACCGTGTACGATGAAACGTACTATGCCATAATTGTATGCAGTATAGTGTGGTACTATACGCGACCGATTGGGTACACGATACACCACGACAAACCATACGAAGATACGTGACAAGAGAATTTTTTCGTGATGTGGACTTCAACGTTACAAGCAAGATAACGGACGGGTTCGGCATGTGCGATTTGCTCAGACTCGTACCGAGCTAAAAGGACTGCGTGAAATAAGATTATACGTGGACGTTAGGCCTGTGACAGTGCTCGTACAAAGTAGTGTATCGTTACACAGATACATCACTATTTAATCTTTTTTTTTTTTTATAAGTTTGGCTTTTTTGGAACTTTTGTTATTGCAAAGTACAACGTTGATCGTCATCAAATGGCATACCGACCGTTAAGGCAGGAATACCTGCAGATGCCAGTGGTAACACGGGCTTACACTACCGCCTGTGTCATCACCACCATCGCCGTGGTTTGTATACATAACTGTTATAATAGAAATAATCTTCACTGATAAAAATCTCAACATCGCGATGACCAAAAATTTCAAACGAAACATTGAAAATGAAAAGATTCCAAAATGCGTCGTCCACAATTTATAATATTTAATTAAGGCACATTGTTTTATATGTATTCGTTGGCATTCTCAAGGAGAAAGTGCGATAAAGAATGCAGATGGGGTAAAACGATGAAAAAGCAATAATACCACCATCCACATAATTTCAAATTAATCTTGCAAACATATCACAATTCAAAATGTTTTGAAGAACTGTATTTGGGAACGAATCACAAAATCGGAGATGAGATCCACATTCTATGTAATTTCTTCTATCAAATAATTTATACTTATTTTTATGTATTTTCAGCAACTCGAGCTGGTCTCTGCCTTCCAGCTCTACTTTAATCCTATTCTCATAATGCAACAATATCAGGTGAGATTTGAGATCGGTGCTGAAAGTTTGACTTTATTTTTGCTTAGCAAATTTTATTCATGATTTTCTCTATTTTTGTTAAAATTTTTTGCAGCTATGGCGTTTGATTACGACGTTTCTCTACTTTGGTACAGTGGGCTTCAATTTCTTCTTCAACATGATATTCACCTACAGATACTGTCGAATGTTGGAAGAAGGCCCATTTCGTGGCAGAACGGCCGACTTTGTCATGATGTTCATATTCGGAGGTGTCTGTATGATCGTATCCTTTTTGCCAGTCGTCAATAATTTTTATATCAGGATATAGTAATTAGCAATGGCTCGTAGAAAGAAACTTGCGAAAGATCTTGGTTCAAAGATTTCCTTAAACACGCTATAAGATTTTTGCATTCTTCGTCAATTTGTTATTCCTTGGACATGCGTTTACTCTCATGCTCGTTTACGTGTGGTCAAGACGGACACCCTTTGTGAGAATGAACTTCTTTGGACTTCTCAATTTTCACGTGAGTTTGTTCTTCCTTCCAAAGTCTCCGAGCCTCGAACGAATCTTGCGTAACCCGTAATTGATTTCAGGCCCCTCTTTTGCCGTGGGTTCTTCTCGGCTTTTCCGTTCTTCTCGGCAACGCGATATGGGTCGACTTGATAGGAATGGCTGTTGGCCACATGTATTACTTCGCCGAGGACGTATTCCCCCATCAAAGAGGAGGCTTTCGCATTCTCAGGACTCCACAGATCCTGTAAGTTTTCACCAGCTATTTTCTCACATTATTTCAATAAATTGTCGCATCAATTCTACTTTTTTAAAAATTATGCCTAATGAATGAATTCGCTCTTACAGTAAAACACTATTTGACGAACATCCGGAAGACACGGATTACACTCCTTTGCCCGAGGACAGGCCAGGACGTTTCGTGTTCGGACAGGGTGCCGATCTTCAATGAAAACTACCAAATTTTGTTCATGTCGAGATTTAACGTTCGTCGAAAATGAAAGATTCACTGTTTGCACATGGGAGGGTCCTTCGAAATAATGATTTTTCAAGTACATCAAAAATCTGCATTTAGCAAATGCTTTTCCTCAATCTTTTTGTTATTTTTTTTCTTGTTTTCGTTGCCTCCCTAAAACGTGTGCACCGTGCGTATATCAAGCTATCCAAAGAATATTGAGCAACGTATAGACATGTAACAATTACATTTGTAATTCTCGATTAATCGATCGATTGGCTCATGGACCGCGTGAGATTTCATATACAAGGGAGCATAAGAAAATGCGAGAAAGTTTATGTTTGTGATTATAAAGATCTGGGGTTTCTTTCGTTTTGTCCAGCGACTTCCGAGAACGTCGTGCGGGAAAATGAACGTAAACGGATAATACAAGGAACGAGCGAGCGAGTGCATTCATCGGAGTGCGAATGGTTTATGATTTTCAAGCGATGACGAGCACACAATTTTCATCTGCCTTGTTTTTGCTCGAAACATCAAACGCTAATCGTAATCCGGTAGTTTGGCACGATATGTGTACGACAATCTCGTTCGAAAAATGTACAAATACATAAATTACATTATAATTATTATTGTTGTTAACTATTGTATGGTTATGTTTTTTCTTTGATAATGCATAATATAAAGAAAACAATATGAAAAGAAGAAAAATCTAAAGGGCAACGGCAGGAGCCGTTCGTCGTTGCGAGGCTGTACAAACTAATCATAAACATGGAATAAATTATGAAAGAAAAGGTGAAAGGTATCTGTTATTTAGTGCAAGGGAGCAAAGTAAATTGACTATCTCCTATTGTATATATATCACAAAGCATTTGCGAATCGACGTATCGATGCTGAGGATCGATTTAGAAAATCATTTATTGGGCTCTTTTTATGCGCTCGATCTTTCCGTTTTTTTTTAATAATAAATGATTCACTCGTGATTGCAGAGGATTCGGTGATGCTTAACTAGATACATATATGCAATGGAACATGAACTATAATACAATGATCAAGGGTGAAGAATTCTATTGTACAATCATCATTCGCTTTATCTTCTTCGCCTTCTTATTTCTGTTTTATGATTTATTTATTATATTGCCACTGTCGCTAAGAGCACCGTTATGTCATCCGGCTTACCACCTGGAAAATAAGATTTCAAAACGTTCAATTCGCATGGAAAAGCTATCCATTTAAATCAGTCGAAAGATTATGTTCGAGAAATATTCAATAAAAATAGTTGCGAACCCTTACCTATGGCATCTATGCCGTTTTGCCTTGCGCTCTGTGCGAACGGCGACATAAAAGCTCCATCGAAAGCAAGACTTCGCGCCATCCATGCTATCGAATTCGCTACTCGCTGTATCTTAGTGGGATCGCGTTCACCCGCTAATTTCTCCATTTCCGTGACTAGCAATTGATCAGGCACATTGTCGAAGACACCATCGGTAGCGAGAAGTATAACGTCCCCGTCCTCCACACCGAAACTGGATGTATCCGCCGACTCTGGACTGCGCATAAATTTAAGAAATTGTTCATCAACGCATTTATTTGTTGCGACACGATTCTTGAAATTTAGATATATTAAATTCAATAGAAAGCTGTAAAAGGAGACAGTAAACAAAAATTGACAAACACAAAGGTTTTATGTGTTCGATTAATTTGATCTCATCCTTCTTTCGTACCTATCGCTAAGTACCAAACCAGAATGGCCCGGCGGTGGCAGCGACAATTGAAACGGTGTATTGAAGTAATGCTGTTGCTCGGAGGAACGATGCACCACTTCACCCTTTCGAACGACGACGAAACCGCTATCACCGATGTTTGCCGTATATATGCTGCTTGTTTCTTTATTAAGGACGATAACGCAAGCGGTGCTGCTACCTGAACATTCAAAATCATTAAGAGTTAATAATTACGTTGCTTACTCAAGATTTTTAATCAGCGTGTAACGAGTGCATCGCGTAGAACATAAGTGAAAAATCTCGTTTCAATGTAAAATGATTGATGAAATATCGAACCTAATATCGGTTGCTTATTTTCTAATAGTTCGTAGTAACTTCGTGCCAAGAGGCCAGCTGGTTCGGAGGGTGTGAACCTGCCCATCGAAACTAGCCTTTCACAAGTTCTCATTAAAAAACTGGAGAACTCGCCGGGGTCGATGCCATAGTGTCGCCAACCACCAACACCGTCCGCAACACCTGTAACATTAAAAAAATGCAAGAAATCAAACTTTTAGTTTCGTTTTTTATATTATCACCACAGTCATCGTTTATGTATGAACAGGAATGTATGTTTCTTTGACTCGTAACGTGGTCGGTAAAATGCAGGGAGAAACGCAATTTTACGACAGTAAAACCTAAAAATAAAACTTTCATACGTCATCTAGAGAACTCGTGTTCGTTTTGGCAATTTGCCTTTATTTACACAATTTCTGAACGAGAGGCTATTATGTCACATGCTACTAGGAATAATGAATAGCCCTATCATTAAGCTGCAAATGCAAAGTCGTGTAATTTAATTCTTAACTCAATTTTCACTGAATGTACAAAATAGTTGAGAGTGACAAAAATATTTACGAGAAAATTGAATATCTTTGTGATTGTAATAATTTAGTAGCTTTATAGACTACGCAGATTTGAATTATTGAGCTTTCGTGGGTCAAAGTTTATCCATTGTATCTACCGAGTGTGAAAAACATATAACGGACAGCTGTCTGAGTAAATTTATCTAACATTATCGAATAAGAACTTTTTTCCAATCCTCGCACAGTGGATATGTTGCTAACAACATTCACTAACATCATTATTCAATTAATTCCTCAAATACATTATTAATAAACAATCGACAAATTATTAAATAATCCGATGAAAGAAATTTTGAATGGATCGTAAGTTAAATAAAAATGGGTGCTAATGAGTTTAGCCTTGCTAAGTAAGAATCTGAACGATAGAATATCAAACATTTTATATATATAATAAGATATTATTATATAACTGTAATTATTGATTTCCAAACGTCGAGGCCTTTGAAGCATCAACATCGAACTTATTCTCACTCCTTATAAAAAAAGGTACTGGTATATCCGAAGAGAATATACATGCAATGTATATGTATGTTTATGTAACGACTCAAATTGAATTACCAAATTATAAAATATTACAAGTAACCTTGTACTTGACAGCAAAACTTGGCAATGGTCCAAACGTGACGTTTCTTTTTTATTCGATCTATTCCAGGATTCAAAATTTCTTGTTCGCATGTCGATTGTATCAGGCTATGCTAAAAGTTCAAAACAATCAACTACTCATTTTGCATTTTTGATTCCAGAAGATTTTGTCAATCTCATTTGCACCATGACTATGTAGATTATCGAATATTTATCTGTTTTTTTTTTCTTTACCTAGAGATGGTATTTATAGATTTTCGGTTAAAAATTAAGAGAGTCTCAATGAAATGAAAAAAAGGGATAATTAATAAAAGAGTTGAAAAATCGAATTAGAAATTAATTCACCCGTTCCTTCCTAGCGGAGCTTTTTTCGTGACGGGTTTTAACATGGAGAAAGTTAACATGCTATGGAATACATAAAATGATCGTGTCCCCGATTATGGAATTCGTATCAGGGGGGAATGCAGCGCACGCCAATGACGAACGATGAACGGTACAAGGATCCAAGTCGCGTTCAGATCAGCTGTTCTCTGGTATTGCACCAGCATGTGTACACGTTAGTGCAATAGTTAAAAAAAAAATCCAATAAGATAAAAAACACGAAAAAGAAAAAAGTCTGTCGCACACTCAGGAATATCGTGTTCGATTAATTTAGGAATTGTTGTAAATTATAAAATAGATGAGAAAGAGGAGAGAATGATGCAATACAAAAATAATTAATCACTAACCAATAACTTCGGCAGCCTTAAACTTGGCTGTAAACCAAGCGTCATCGCCGAATTGTCCCTTGCGTATCCGGCCGCGATTTAAGTCCTTAGGAAAACCGCAAACTGCCGATACGAAGGATGCATCACAATGTTTGCTCGTGCCTGCATCGGCACAAGACGCAGTCGTGCCGCTGTAGGAGGAAAGACCGTTCCATAACGCCCGTGACAGAAGCCTGCCAGTCCAATAGATTGATTGCATCGTTCGCCGCTGAGGCAACGAGACTCAAAATATTCTCAAGCCCATAATTTTCCTTTGTGTACTTCTCTTCCTCTCTGATGTTTTTTTTTAAATCGTTATCACGCACTTTTGTAAACTCTCACGAGGACTGGAAGGTTTCACGTGATGTATTGAGCTTAAATTCGTCGATGTATCATTCGAGAAAATACGATATTGTTTTCTCTATTCTTGTCAGACACGGAATTAATCGATCTCCGTGTGATTCACGTTGACATAGGAAGGAGAAAGATGCCGATTTCACTAGTGTATTGGCTGGCCACGCTTTGGACCCTATGAGCACACAACGCGAATCGAACGATGCAAGCGACAGAATAGAAATGAAATGACTATTTGAAAAAAAAATGAAGTTGTATACATAGAACCAACAGGGTCTAAATACTCTATCGTTTAACCCTCGCAACACGTTGATCACACGCGCTCACGGTTCCCACGACCCACAACCAAGCACTAGGTCTCATTCGACTCTTGAAAAATGTTCTCTTATTATTATAATAGTTTTAATGAGCTTCAAGGCATAGATGAAACTAATTGTGAGACGCGTCTCTTATCACTCTTAGTTTTACATGAAGGCTGCTAGGCACTGCCAGATTATCGCTCTAGATGGCGTCGTTTCCGGTTTGAGTTGAAAAGGCGCGGCGTTGGAGGGAGAACATTTCCGGTAGTGTGAAGTTGTCGTCGAAAGAAAGAATCGATAAAACCGACGGTACCGCGCGATATGGAAGCCAGTAGCAAACAGCTTATTTATCTTCTCAATAATCAATCGCCGCAAACTTTTGCGACGACCAGAAAAAGCTTCTGGGTAGGCAAGTGAGTGTCGCAGCAAAGAGACCACGTCCCTGGATCTTGTAACGATCCTCCATTTCGTTATTACCAACACCAACCGGGTTCTCGAAAGTTTGCTTCATTCTTGTTTTGGTTTCGAAACTCCGATCCCCTCGTTCTTAACCTCCTGCAAGGACGAGTTCTATCTCGTAGTACTATTATCTTCGAGTAAATTTTTTTTCTCAAATTTTTCGAGACAAAGTCCAACGGCTCCGCTCGCTCCTTGATTCGCTATTAAGCCCTAGTTTAATTTACGAGTCGCCGCCTGTTTGTATAACCTTTGATGTATAAATGAAGGAAATAGCATTATTTGCTTAGTGTCATTGTTGTTACCAGTTACAGATGATCAATGTTGGAAGGATGGTATTGTCGTTCCATCGCAAACAACAACGCAGATGTGGAGGATGACGACGAGGATAGTCCCGAAGAGGAAGTACCAAATTACAAGGATCAATACAGAAATTTAAAGCGCAAATTGAAATTTCTCATATACGAGAATGAGTGCTTTCAAGAGGCATTGCGTTCGACACAGAGAAAATTACTCAAGGTCAATAGGGACAAGAGTTTTCTTTTAGATCGATTGCTTCAGTACGAGAAGGTCGACGCTTCATTCAGTGAAAGCGACGAGACCGAGTCATCCGAGGATGAAATGGTCAGAGTAGATACTTCAAAAAGGTAACAAACCAATAATTCGCAATCGCGTTATTTTACGTTCTGAAAAATACGAATGTTTGTATCGATCTTTTTTTTCGTTCGATTTATAGAAAAAAACCAGAGATCGGCGTGAACAATCACACGCCTCATCATCCAGCAGCAGCAGTGAAGCCACTGAACACGAGTAAAAAGAAAAAAACAGCTCCCAAGATACCAAAGGTCCAAAATCCACCATCCGTGAGTTTAAATTCTCGCTCTTGATTTCTTGACAATAATCTAGTTAATACCAACTTATATATCCAATTACATAGGTGCAATCGTCGAACAACATGGTATCGATGTCCCTCGTTTCCGACGGTCACATGACTCCCGAGGAAGTGGAGCGCCACTTGGAGTCGCGGCAGACATACCTGGAACTTGTGCCGGAAAAAGCACCGCCTACAGTCCCTACCGAGATGTTCAGCAACGATCCGTCGCTCGACAGGTGATTTCTATCCACCTCCATAAAATCTTTCACAATTATTCACGGACAATGATTCTATTGAAAAAAAGAAAAAAAAAAAAAAACAATGATTTGTAGCGAATCAAATGAGATTGGGGAACTTGAAACATCGCCGAGCAACATGGGCGAGGATTGCCTCAGTGTCGACATGATGCACGAATGAATCAACGACTACGAATAGTGATCTCGATCAATTTTGCTCATAGTTTGAAAAGTTAATGAACTATATATACAATAATGTTGCACATAAAAGCCGCTAAGCTAAACTCCCATACCTGCTCCCTTCCTCCTGATTGACAATTGGTGTATTCCTGATAATTTAAATCTACTCATCGATAATATTATAGACATTTTTATATGCCGTGTGTAATTATTCGTTCTCCTTTTCATTCGCACAAGTTTTATAGCTGAACATGATCATACAAACATTTCTTCCGATTCGTTAGATAATTAACCTTAAGAATTTATTTGCGATTCTTTTTTATTTACCTCTGAAAGAACGTCAGGCTGACAGGTCCATTGTGGATCTGGACGTTTCACTATGGCATTCACCGTTTTCATCGACTTTTAAGTCGATAAACGGTGACACGACATTCTTGAATATTGTAACGACGTAAAAAAAACGATGATACGTGAACATGTCTCGATCTCGAGTACATTGGATCGTCTCATTGCTAAAGTGGAGATCGAGTGTGAATTATCAACGAGGCTAACCGGCGAAAAATCGAGTTCTCCCGGTCCAAGCCAGGAAGATGTGACGATGCCAACGGGTCCATCCGCTAAGAGAAGCAACCAAAGCGATTCTTCGGAAATTACGTGTCGCATATGTTACGATACAAGTCCACAATTTCCCATACTATATCCGTGTAGATGCAAGGTTTTTAAAATTTTGACAATATCTCTTGCCATTGTGTGAAATTCAATTTCGACGCATTTTAATGCAATTGATAAAAAATAATTCGTTTCTTCTTGTTGCCAGAAACTAATTAATTACTTACAGAATTTCTCAATAATTAATAAATATTAATTATTCAAGGCTAGAATATATCATTAATACTATACAATCAATTCATCAGGTTTATGAAACACATAATTTTTTTCTTTTCTATCTCGATACTTCACATAATGGTATCACTCAGTGCCGATGGAAAAAAAAAACGTGTATCGTTTTGTTCAGGGTACGATGGGGGCGATTCATTTGGTGTGTCTCGAGCACTGGCTCGAGGAGAGCCATCGTAACAGCTGCGAGCTGTGCGGTCACGAATTCGAAGTCGAACGTACACCTCGTTATCGGGCACTCCATTCAATCGTTATATGGATGTGTCTCAGTCAGCATCAGCATCAATTGTTCGTCCGAAGCTTACGCGTCGATATGCTACGATGTGTGATCGTAACGCCCATTACTATTGCATGCTCGTACGTTTGCGTCGTCGCGGCGGATTTTTACTCGATGAACAATTATGACAACTTTCCGCCTGCCAAATGGACGACTTACTCGCTTCTTGCGATGATGACTCTTCTCATATTCTCGTACTTCGCTTGGATGTACATGGCCATACAGTATCATCAGAGAGTATGGTTTTACTGGTGGCAAAAGACCAGTACAGTGAGGGTTAAATTGCCAATGGGGAGAGAAACGAGCACCGCCAAAAGCTCCGAATGTCGTACATCGGTAATCGTCACGCAGGTCTGAGAACATAACGGGCATGTAAATGTTCTTCTTTCTGGTACGAACGACAAAGTATTTTCTACGATGCTCTTCGCTTTATCGACATCTTGCCGCGACTCAATTGTGACGTATATATCTTCACTTTACTGCCGTCCGATACTTTTTTCACCCAAATCTAAAAAACCGAATAAATATATAAACTTTCGATATGACATTATTCAAATCATTAATCGATGCGATATAATCTCACCACTTCGGTTCCAATCGCCGATATGTTTGCGGCAAACCTCGACAAATCTTTGCCTTCTACATACACAGGCTGACCCCGGTGGAACCTAAAATAAGCAGTAGAAAAAAAGTATGAAAAATATTGACCGATCGAATTTGTTTCCATTCAAGTACAGTATTAATTTGTAAATTATATCATACGCGTAGTATAAAGAGGGATTATTTTTAAACACGACCAAAACATTTTATTGCGGCGTAAAAGAACGATCAAAGATATGGAAAATTGAGAAAGCAGCAAAAAAAAGCATTGAGATAGACAGATAGACGTACCATCTTCTTTCGTACAGAAGTTTGCCGTCTTCTATTCTAGTCTCGACTAAAGGAGAATCGGGAGTCGTGGGTATATGCTGAGTTGGGAGACTGACTGTATTGTAATGTGGCATTACTACTGTAAATAGAAAACCTCAGTTATTCCACCATTTTCTATTTTTCTTTTAGATTTTTGTTATTGTAATAATCGTTGCTTTAAATTGTTGGCTTAATTACCTGGTTTTCGAACAGTCGTCAGTACTTTACCACGGCTTATAGCTTTCAAGTCGCTCTCTATCTCTTTTTCATCGAGCAAATAGTTCAATTGCGCGGGTGGCGGTTTTCGACGTTTTTCAACTTTTTCCGGAACAGGATCGTTTGGGCGCCGACGCAATTTTCTCGTCATTACTGGCTTAACCTTTAAAGTCCGAACGAACGATATAAAACAATTATTTCGTACCGATAATTATTTCATGGACACTTGCAAATTTGTCATTATATCTACCTCCATAGAATCGCCAGTGAGTTCCATCGTGTGGCGATCGGATTCGATCATTTTTCTCTTCTCTTCCATATCCGTGAGCAAATTTTCCTTCAGGTCTATTTTCTTTTCCTCAAATTCCTTAACAGCAGCCTTTTTCTCGAGAATAAAATCGCGCTCGACCCACTCGGTGAGATAATCCCGATAAATGATATTGAGTCGCAACCTGTAAATCGATCGAGTTGTAGATTAAGAATTGAGATTCTATTCGTGCGAATGTATAGTTCGATTAGTAAATATTATTGATGCTCTACAATTTTATTGTTTTAAATGGAGATTACCTTTCTTTATACTGTGCCTCTAGTCTTTTTAATTTCCTATTATATTCTGGATGACTTCCATCTTTGAGTTGTTGCAACTGTTTTTTCAAGCTACCCAACTTGTCCTGGTAAACCCTGAAAATAATCAGTTCCATCCATTCATCGAGACCTCAATTTCTACTGTAATTAAAACTCTATTACATTTTACTTTATATTGAAAAATGTAACTTACTGTTCCCTTATTTCCGTGTATTCTTCAGACTTTCCCATATCAGTTTCACTTGCTTCTTCAGTATCTGATATACAAATACAAATAATGGTAAATAGATCCTAAGCTTGATGCAATTCTCATTATGTCAAAAATTAACCGAACAGCTGTATTACCTTCGTCGCTTTCGTCCTGATCGTCGACATCACGGTCCTCGTACAGGTACTCCTCGTTATCCTCATCCATTTCATAATCATCCTGGCCATGAGCGGCCGAGAAAGGTGACCCTTGATAAGACATAACTCTCGGATCAACGGGAAATAGAAATCCTCAAATTGTTGAAAAATCAACTCCTGATGAACGTAAATAACATTGCAGTCGGTATTTGAATCACGATCTTTCACTTCAAACACAGGGAATCCTGAATGCGATATCGAATTATTCAACTAATCATTTTAGAATGATGTGTTTGTTAAGATTTTCCTGAAACTGGAAGCGTAGTTATTTTTATAAATTGATATCATTCAACTTGTACACAAACAACTGTGAATATGATACAATTGACTTTGAGGTTATATCACATTTACAACGTTTACAACCTTCCCTCCTTGCCCACAGGCCAATAGTCTGAAGTTGTCTTTTATTAGGCCGCCATTTTGAAAGCGCGCAGTTTTTGAAAACTATTTGCATTTATATAATTGTTAATTTAACGTCACACATAATCAACGATTCGTTAATTACCGTAATACGATTGTTAATGGGACATTGTGGGCATTCAGCAGTGAATATAATTTTCCCTAGTGCGATTGTCAATCCAGGTTACGTACATTGTGCTTGACATTTTGATTATCATTCAGTTTTCCATAAAGCTTGGGTGAAGGCTCCTCCCAAGCGCCTATTTGGTTATTTCACCGTATATCAGCTGTTTTGTGCTTGTATGAACGATTGTTGTCACTGCATTGAATCTTCGTTTCACTAGACGTGAAGCACATACGATCGACAGATCGGCATTGAAATCATTGGTAAAATATTAACAAAGAAGTGTGAAACTACGAAATTTATCCAAGTACGCCGCTGATTATAATTAGGACCCATGCAAAAATAGTTATATCACAAAAATGTCGAAGATATTTACGCCGACTAACCAAATTCGGCTGACGAACGTGGCGGTTGTTCGTATGAAGAAAGGAGGCAAAAGATTTGAGATTGCTTGCTATAGGAACAAAGTCGTTTCCTGGAGAAATAAACTGTGAGTTTTTATCGTATATTATCGAGGTTATGAACAATAAAGTACTCAAGTTAACCATGAAATAGTAGATTGCTGAATTTACTGCGACAAATATGTGATTTCAATGATATAAAATTGTCAACATTATCTTCAATGCAGAGAGAAGGATATCGACGAAGTTTTGCAGACTCACAGTGTTTTTACAAACGTGTCAAAGGGTCAAGTTGCAAAGAAGGAAGATCTCATAAATGCATTCGGCAAGGACGATCACACCGAAATATGCAAAGAAATTTTGGCAAAAGGGGAATTACAGGTTTCGGACAAGGAAAGACATTCTGCATTGGACTCGATGTTCAAGGATATCGCAACGACGGTTGCCGACAAATGTGTGAATCCTGAAACGAAAAGACCATATCCAGTCTCTATGATCGAAAAAGCTATGAAAGATGTTCATTTTTCCGTCAAACCAAACAGAAATGCGAAGCAACAAGCTCTGGACGTTATACCACAATTAAAAACTGTGATGCCGCTAGACAGAGCTCAGATGAGACTGAGGATCTCCATAAGTGGCAAAGAGGCGAGAAAATTACGCGACAAAATCGTGAAAATGGCCACAAAGACGGAAACGGAGGACTGGAATGGAGGAAGTTTGAATTTAACGTGTCTGATCGATCCAGGACAGTACAGAGAGATCGATCAACTCATAAACTCCGAGACAAAGGGACACGGAGTTTTGGAACTCGTAAATCTCAAAGAGATCACCGAGGGCGAAGAATTGTTAGAATGAAGCCCCCAAATCTGAAAAAACTCCAACGATATTCGGTTTACGAAAAAAAGTCCATTGTAAACGGAAATTTATAAAATAAAGATTTTTTTGATTATCTGTACGCATGACATAAGAAACTGCCATGTATAGTTTTTGTATAATAATTTCCGAGTCATGGTTGAAAGTATATATCGACATTACAAATCTTAACGATCGACGTTACTAAACAAAAATTATGAAAAAAATGCAATAAAGATCAACCGCGAATTTTCGTTTCATCTCCGTGGCATCTTCGTCCGATCTGTCTTTGTATTTGTATCTTTAATACGTTTGGTGTGAAAATTCAATAAAATACCTCCTTGTGCATTGAAACGTTTGCGAAATAATAAAGATAGTTATTGAAAGACAGAAGTTGAAAGTCTGAGCTAAACGAGGTTGCTATCCGCATTTACAACTTCGACGATAGATAAATCCCTTGTACGAACTTTTGGGTTAACGTTTATGCACTTGGCTCCTCCATGTCGTCTTATCGGTGCTGCTAGCTACACGATTAAATGCAGCTAATAGACAATAGATCTAACAATATATACATATAGTACATTAGAAATAATTTCATATTTATCGACATAGTTACTATGTAAATGAACTATGTAATGTTGTGTATAGCACAACGATGTACTATCAATATATAAATACAACAGAATTACTAGACTCGTCCAGTTATTACCAGACTGATCGCCTATTCTGGCGTTTCATCGTGGTTCTGTCTAGTAGGTATAAATCTATATAAATACATATGTACGAATACGAATATGTATGCGAACGCGTCACTTATCTTCGTTCGGAATTTCCGTGCGTGGTATGTAAATATTTTCGGTGCGTTGATCGCATTTGGACGCTATACGCGATACCGTTAAAAGAAATTCCGACAGTCGACTAAGATAAATTTGCGCCTCTTGATCGATCGCTCCATCGTGTACCAGAGGACTCAGTCTTCTCTCCGCCTTCCTGCAGATCGTCCTTGCGACATGGAGGGATGCGCAGGCTTTTCCACCGCCCTTGATAAAAGATTTTCATAACACAGTGATTAAAATAATTGCAATGAGCGTTTTTCTTTGGTGGAAAAAAAATGGTGCAAATATGGTTCTTACAGGAATAATGTAGTCTTCGGGGGGTGGTAACTGATTAGCGTATTCGGTGATCCATTCTTCTAGATCTTTAGTGTGTTTGTTCTCGAAACTATTTACCCTCGAACCGGCTCTACTTATCGAGTGATTGAGATCGAATAATATCATCTGTACCCTCTTGAGTTTGTCGACGTAGGGATGTTCGACCTTACTGTCACAGGCAAATTCTCTGGCGAGTCCTATGTAAGAGGATAGCTCGTCCGTAGCTCCCGCAGCGTCGAGAATCATTTCATGGTGTTTGCCGACCGTCGGGAATTTCGAATCTCTGCTCTTCCCTGTTCCTAAACCACTTGGGGATTCATCGTCAGGAGCGAAACGTAAAGCGGTTCCACTCTTCGAAGCTGCGTTCCCACCGCTACTGTTGGTTTCATTAGAACACAAACTTGTATGGACTCGTTCATGAAGTTTCTAGGTTATCGAGTTGCGCGAAAAATAACTTACGAATTTCGGTGTGAATTCTGCAAGCTGGCTTTGTAAACGATAATAGATCTCCTCCAAGCATGTCTGGCCAATTCCATATCTTTTTAGTAACGATTGGCACAACTTAATTGGGCTATTTTAAATCGTTTTTTATACTACGCGTTTGAGCATCCCGGCGCAATTAAGCTTGCGTTTCAACCATGAAATTGAGGTTATGTGATTCAGAAATCGATGAAACTTGCGTTCTTGTCAGTAGAGGGAGAGGACTACCAGGGAATATCGTCGTTTGTCGATCTAAAAATTGTTCGGACGATCACCGAATCGCGATTGACGGAATTTTAGTAATGTACACAGAGTTGTGATACGGACTCTATGTAATCAGCAACCTCGAGAACCCGTTTTGTCAAGGAAGTACGAAACACAGACTCGTCGACAGAAATGTTTTTTTTTTCAATATTGACAGTGACCCTCTTTTGTAGTTCAAATCATTTATAAAAATTATTATTTGTAAGTCTTACAGCATATAGAAGTCTCTAACATAGTCGTTACAAATGGCATACCTATTCCAAGATAGTTCACCTCATATATTTCTTTAGCGTAAATAATAAACAATAAATAAATAAAAAAAACAATTGCCTGCTATAAAAACTAATTTTGATCTTGAAACGAATCATTTTCGCTGCAGATGCTGGTGTGGATGGTTTCAGGAAACTCAGGATCCCAAAATCCTTCTGGTGTGCAATATCTTGGATTGTAATTAGATTTGTGTCGTGAACACGTATCCATACGTTTTCTAAGTTCATCCTCTCCCAAATTCATGTTTTCATAGTACTGAAAATGGAAACGATAATATCGAACTTATAATATGTGCGTTGGCCGTCACGTATTTTAGCATCAGGCCGAGTTAAAAAATTACAATCAAAACTCTAATTAGAAAAAGTACAGACCTTTTCGCACTGCCAGCAATTCCAACCACGAAGCTTGCTCCTTTTCGCCTTGTTCCTCAGGACCTTTCCCTTCTGGGCGTGTTTCGGAGTATTTTTCTCCGGTGGTCTGTGAAGAGAAACAATAATTGTATAAAAAAAATCTCATTTTGAGTGAAAAATTATTCATTTGCCAATTAATTTTTTGCTTCTCACAGATGAAAACTATCGTTGGGTAGTTTAGGGGAAGTCCAATCATCATCGGAGATCTCAGCATCCCAGTTTATATCTTGGAGGCCCAGATCTCCCAATTCTTTGTCAGTATCGATAACCGATTCTTCAATGGGTTTTCTTTTTAACGCGCGAACATTCTCACATTTATCGGTGCTCTTCAGAACTGCAGAACTGGCTGACGAACGATCCATCGGCATATTCTTTTTCACATCGGAATTCTTTAGCAATTCCGCAGGAGCGAAGAACGTCTCGTCAATCTCGTCAATCGATTTAGAATCATCATACGTTGCAATTGTTGAGGTCGACTGCACAGCATCGATGCTTTGCTTTTTCACAATGTTACCATTGGGTTTACTCAAAATCAGGGAATCAATCAACGAAGGCGATCGTGCGCAGGTATTTAATACATCGTTAAAAACTCCAAAACTATCGACATCTTCGTCGTCGAAGAGCGAGCGTGCGGTTTCATTAATTTGACTGCAAGTTGGGACCATTAGACTCGTCTTGGCTATTTTCAGATCGGAATTACTTTTGCTGATCGCAGAAGGCATTACGAATATTTTCTTCTCTGTCGAATCTTTGACAATCGTCGCGTTGCTTCGTTCATTCGGTCGTTCAGTATTTGCTTCACCCAACGTTTTCTTTGTTCTATGATAATTTTCATCGAACAAACTTCCACCACATTTTCCAAATACGTCGGACTTTGCGATCATTTTCTTCGAACTGCCGATATCGACTTTTGTGGATATTGGTTGAAAAATTAAGGTAGACTGTTTCAATGGTTTCCCACTAGTTGTTCTGTACTTTTCAATATTATAGATTGTTTTATCTAAGCTTATCTTCGACAGCGGTCGAGATTCGTGATGGTTTAGTAAGATATCGTTGCCGCCGCTTCTGTTAGCATTGTTCTGACGAATTGGTGATCTGTTCTCTTCATTTTCACCTGTTATGTGCATCTCCGTTCCGCTTCTACGTTTACTCACTATGATCGCAGTTTTAGAAGTCATTTTTTCCGATTCGTCGCCGACTAACGACTTGGAACTTTCTCCGAACGATTCATTCTTGGACGATCTTCTCTTTTTTACTCTCGTACTCTTGTGTCCTAGTTCCGGACTGATTATGGGGGAGCTACTTCTACGAGGGTTCTTTTTACAGTCGTAGCTAAATGTCGATGTAATATCTATCATTTCGACGTCGGTCTGTCTTGCGCCATCATTGTTATTTTTGGTTTTGCAATTTTGTGGTTTGGGAGTTGATGTATTGGTCCTGAGAATGTTTTCATCGATAAGAGGATCTTCGGGATGATTTTTAGACGCGATCACCGGGCCACCACGATGTTCTTGCAGAATATTTATCAGAACGGATCGCAATTCGTTGTAAGCTTTGCGAGCGGTACGCTCGCGTTTTTGTGCCCCTGAAAATATGACGAATTAGCGCCAGTGTCATGAAACTAGGAAGAAATAAATTAAGAGCCTGCTCTATAGGATTTAACTTACTGATATATCCATTCTCAATGACTTTAAGAGCAGCTAGAATTTCATTATGATCGTCATCAAGGATTCGCTCGGTAGGGAGTTCGATCTCTGGCAATCGGTAGTTCGATATGTCCATCGTAAAATACGAGAATCTTTGTTCTTTTCGCAATCATCGAGCCACGACACACGCGGGTGTTTTCTTTATTCAAGTCGAAACGACGATGGCAACTAACCTAATTGCAATGGATTAAATTTTCTTTTCATCGGTTTTTCTCGAGATTCGCCAATTTTACAAAACTGTACAGGCTTTTTATCATTTCGTCTTAAGTCTTGGCGTATTACTTTCGCCACCTACTTTCACGAACTTATTTGTTTTTCAAAATATCACAACGCTCTGTTTATACAGAGAAAATAAAAAAGAAAACAAAAACGTAATAGGAGAATACGCGTCCGACTTCACGGCTCGGTGTTGCCAATCTCGAGGATTCGTTTTTTGTTTTTTTTTTTTTTTTTTTTATACATCATATGCTGTACATCATTTTCTGACGTTGGTCATCCTGCGTTGTTCTTGAATTTGATTTTCCTAACCTCAATTACGTCCTCGAAGATGCAAAATCGTCGTCGCTGTCGTTGGAGTATAACGTGTTTTTCGCCCCTTTTTACCCTCATTTGTATCTTACGGCTCTCAGTCTGAAATATTTGTGAAAATATTCTATTTATTGTTAAATAATAGTTTGAGAATATTA
Organism: Netelia virgata; assembly: GCA_951802705.1. Classification (NCBI taxonomy): domain Eukaryota; kingdom Metazoa; phylum Arthropoda; class Insecta; order Hymenoptera; family Ichneumonidae; genus Netelia; species Netelia virgata. The sequence continues at coordinate 44,813,717 of OX637863.1, read as the reverse complement.
AATTATAGCAATGCACTATATTACCAGACAATAATTGGATATTATAAATCATTGTCGAGACCTGAGTTCGAGAGGTAAAATTTTCGTTTTGTTTATCCGATTAACTTTTATTGTTTCCCTGCAATTGTTATTTACATGTCATCCGATCGAGGATATACTTTCACAGCGTGACCAAAGCAATTATATGCATAATAGTTACTAAGGGTATTGATAGTTCAATTACAAAACAAGAACAAAAAAAGCGACGGCGACGAAATCAAATTATTTCATTTTGTTCCAATTCTCCAATTGCGCGTGGGAGGATTTGAAATAAAAAAATAAGGGAGGCATCGAAGTTTCTGTGGTTTGCAAAAATAGAAAGGCCGACAAAACAATGAGTCTCAGAGAACTTTTGAGACTAATTTGAGAATTTCAAGTGTCCAATGCCTAAGTAATTGTCAACGATATTAGCTCGCATTGTCGTTTTGAGAAAATACGGAAATGTTAATCCAGACAAATCGTCTTGCGTACAAGGACAACAAAAAATCAAAACCAAAATCACGTTCAAGTGCAAAATCCCTAATTATGCGCGGACATCGTTGAAGGAGCAGGTGGGAAATGATTTTTTGGCGATCGACCGATCAATGATTTACCTGGGGCTTGAGTGACAGCGGGAGAGGGATTGTACGTGTCCAAGCCATATCGTGTCATTAGAGCCGAGAGAGCTGTGCGAATGCCAACAGTTGCAAGTTGCGACCATCTGCCAGAACTGACTGCATCGTCACCGGCATAAACGGCATGAGCGTCAAAATTTCCCTTCTGCTCGCTACCTCCGTCTGAAAAGAAAAATTGCCTCTCGTGGTATCATGGCGAGTCAAATGGACAACTTTCTGAGAAAAATCACACGAATAGGAAAAAATGAAGAAACAACTTCTGACTGACCTGCTGTGGGTGGATTTAGAACCGGCAGATGAGGATCTAATTGACCACTTTGTCTCGAATTTACTGCAGCCAGACGAAGCTCGCTGTGAAGATTCCCTAGCAACTGTACGGCCTTGGGATCGTTCTGAAATTATATGAAAAAAAAAAAAAAAAAAAAAAAAAATTATTGCCGAGAAATAAAAAAGTTTCTCATGTTTATCGAAAAAAAAAGAAAAGAAATCAGGGCTTTATCGATTAGAAAATCTTACCTCACTGTCCAACCTGAGAGACATGAGATCGTCTACTCGTATAGGTTTTCCTTGACCAAGCGAGACAGTGAGCATGGTGAGCTTGCGTGCCAGACTTTCCTCGCTGTTGACTTCGCCCTGAGCTACGTTCGCATGTTGCACTCTCGACATCGTTGCACCGCCTCTAAGGCCACCCTGGTCACGACCTTTCGTCGAACAGACGTTGGGACTGTTGTAGTAATAACTCGAAGGTGAAACAACGAATGGTCCTCCCTCGCCAAATATCCCACCACCCGCGAATTGAGATTCCGTCGCTCTGTGGCAATTCGTGTGAGAATTATAACCTGCCTCCATTTTAAGGCGCTTTGATGATCTGTAAAGGAGAGAATATTGTCGATGATAGACGGCTGACTTGACGACAACCCGAGCCATTTCGACATTGACAATGATTCTTTATTACGCTGTTTACAACTAGGCATGCTTTCTTTTTTAATTCCATGTCACTATGAAAAAATTAATACATGCGATGACATGCAAAGCTGTATAATGAAATTAGCGAACGTCAAGCAATTTATCTACGATTGAACATGCAAATTTTACGAATTCAATGTTCCCGCGTTTCAACAAAACTTCAAGATCAAACTCCTTATGGCCAAGACTCGCAGAGAACTTTGTTTTTTCTTTTAATTCTGAGACGAATAACAATTCGATCGTATAGTCGCAGTTTTTGTTTTATTAGTTAAACAAAAAAAATGGTCGATGGTATAATGATTGTTAATGTGTTTTTTTCTTCTTTTCTTTATCGGTTGAAGCCTCAGCCAAACATGGGAAGAAACCACTAGCCACGCGGATGATGAAAAAACGTTTAAATAAATAAAATAATAATAATCTTCGGTCCATTACCTATTTACAGCCCTACATGTGCTATCATAAAAATTGTTCCTCTATCATTCTCGGCCACAATTACTTTTTATTTCCTGAAACACAATGTATTTTTCTTCTATTAGATTTATCTTTTAAGATTAAACTTTTTCTCTTTGACTTTGACATTAACAAGATACAAATGATTCAGGGGTACTCGTATTGTTCATTCATTCGTTTAACATGTGATATCATTTCTGCCTGAACTTCACCCGACGAAACTTCAGTGAAATTCATCATATTATTGTCATTGGAATTTATCGTATCAAGTATTCTCCGACTTTTCCAAACCGTTTATCGTTTGATTTTTTTTCTCCTATTCGTACTACCGACGACAGTACGTTCACTCGTTTTCACACGGACATACGCATAGGGTTTTGCATCGTTGAAAGGAAGTAAGGGGGATGATTAAAAAGTATGATTGAATGGCTCGTTGGAAGCCACTGAAAAAAGATTTTTTTTCTTGCTTCTCGTCGTCTCGTCCGTCATGAAATCGGCAGAAATAACATCACAATTTATCTATATTATCCTAGAGGTATCCTTTACACAGTAGTAGTATAGCGTTAGCACGTAGTAATGACATGGATATAGGATGTAAGAAACAAAAAAAATCGTGTTGAGAAATAAAAATCATATATCTTCTGCAGCTTCCTGAGGCGTTCTCTCTCATCCCGTCACGCGCAGTCGGCTCTATGCAACACTCCGTTTTGTTTTTCTTTTTTTTCTTTTCTCTGTTTGTTTTTTTTCCATCACAACGAATCGCTCTAGTCCTATGTAACAAGTATGTAAGACTAAAGCTTAAAGGGGCTAGAAAAATAAATTAAACAATAAAATGTTTTTTTTTATAACATTAAAAATTCATTAATTATCGACTAAAAAATATATAGTCACCGTATTTTTCGTTTGTTTGCTGGTGGTGTTTTCTTTTTCACTCATCTTGAATTAATTTCATAAATAGTTATATTACAGCGGCTGCATATTATTCATCGATCTTATTTCACAATATTATGTACTAATAAACCTCCATAGCATTTTGTCTTCGTGTTTCTTAGCTCGTTTAGCATGAAAATTCTGAAGCGTTTAGCGGCTGACGTGCGAGGGCTCGAGATGATTCGCGCAATTATCTCACGAGACACACAAATTTTAATTGGTCATGCTGCTTGTCTAAAGTATAAACTTTATGTTACTCTCGATAGCCATTCTTTTCGTTTCTTCAAGTTGCTTCAGTTCTGTTTTATCGTTTCTCTGAGTGTTCATCGCCTTTCTTTTATTTACACAATCGATATTTTTCTTTCTTCTTTTTTTCGACTCATTTCTTCTTTTTCTATAAACTAATTAACGCCCAGAACCCGTGCTTACATCGTTATCCGTGTACTATTCTCGAACTATATGGCTGAGAGTTTCATAGAAATTATGACCTAATCGTAGTTTAGGAGAAATAACATTCTTTTTTTTTCTTCTTCTTTTTTCTTAGCCGAATTTCCGGTGAGTCCAAATCACCAAGTACTAACAAATATTTACAGACAATTGATCATTTATCGTTGCGTTTCGCTCTGTTCTTTTTGTATACATCTGCTCTAGCTAGCCATTCTTCCTCCTCACTCGTATAACTCTCGTCGAAGATTATACGACAATCATACCTAGAGCGTGTTAGGTATCGAAAAAATATTTATATTTATATTTATATATATATATATATATATATATATATATATATATATATATATATATATATGTATATATCAGTGCATACACGAACGAACTCGCAATATTATAATCGTCGTACATTCAGCATTGATACATTTCGCAAATCTCCTAGAGAGATGTCCCGTTCTCTTTTACTAGTTTTATATTTCTGGCCACACTTTTTAATCTTCGTAAGATCGACTCTCAATCCTCATTTACCCCTCGTTGATATTGCGAGACTGCAAATCAACGCGGCTAGTCAGTTGTTCGGCTAAGTTTTAACCATTGACTCGTGTATCTTGCAGAGAAATAAAATAATAACCGATTCACAAGTTTACCGAGAAAAACAACACCAGAGGAAAAAAATACAGCGCTTCTCTGTCCCCATCGTTGATCCGTCATCACTTGTTACACATTTGTATGTTACGGTTTCATTCTCATACTCTTACGACTATACGACTTTTAATTAAAGAACATAGAAAATTTGTTTCTCTTTCGCTTCTTCTCTTTCTTCCTCACTACCGACTACTCGCATATACACCAATAATAATATGAACTTGTGTGACATGCAAAGAGAACAAAAAAATGTAAAATAATAAATCGACTGTGTGCTAAGAGTTGTTTATGTTTGTCGTTTTTTTTTGTTTGCTTTGTTGACTATTTGATTCTCCGGTCAATCCTCCGCCGTCATGAGCACGGGAAAAAAACAATAATAATTCGTAATAATAATAATAATCATAATAAACATACTACTAGAATAAATGCCAAGCAAAAACTAGGAGTTACACAACGACAACTACCTACGGTGTTGTAAGCAGATTCTCGATGTTTCGTGGAATATTATCGCAGATTGCGCTTATCATTGTTTTGTTATTATCTGTTTTGTTGTTTTTTTCGTTTTTGTTTTGTTCATTTTTTTCGTCGAATTGCGCTTTTTTTTACGCGTACCTTGTTTCATCTTTGCTTTCGTTATTTATTTTCTTTTTCTTTCATTGTCTACGACTACTCACCCCCCGACGTCGGACAGGTCATCGGCAGCTTTATGTGGCCCGAGTTTGTTGGGCAGAGGCAGAAGAGGCACTTTTCCTCCTGATATCTCCTGTTGTTCGCGCATCTGGCGTCTTCTTTTTTTACTCCACAGCTCGTGACAGTCTTGCCACGTTGGCAGCTGAGGAGCTGGCATTCTAAAAAAATGATAAACAATTAAATCGACGTTCGCGTACGGAACGATTTATGTAGAAAAAAGATAAAGAATTACAATACAAAAACGAAAATTAAAGCGTGGAAAGGAATAACGGGAAGGGGAGATGGGAAGGAAACGTATTACGTACTGATCCGGTTGTATGTTCTTCAACCAGGCACTTTTCAGAGCATCCGCTGCCGTTATACGCTTTTCCGGATCGAGCTCCAACATCTTGTCGAGCAACTCGAGGGCCGGACCCGGCATGAGAGAGAAATCCTCCCTAAGGCGACGTCTGTGCGACTTTTTTGGCTTAAGGGTATGCCATAACGGCAATTTTATAACCGACGGCCATACCGCCGGTGTCGGAGTCCCACAGACTCGCGAGATCATTTCCAGCTGCATCATTTCTATATTTGCCTATTGAATAAAAAAAATCTTATTATAATTTCAATGTCGTGTAATAAAGTGTCACCAGTTCAGGTTTAAACTTACCTGGAACAAGGGCTTTTTGGAAAATAGTTCCCCGAGTATACAACCACAACTCCAAACGTCGATCGCGGGACCGTAACGTTCCTCACCGAGGAGCAACTCGGGCGGACGATACCAAAGCGTTATAACTTTGTTAGTGTACGGTCGTTGCCTGTCCTCGGCATTGTACAATCTCGCAAGACCGAAATCCGCGAGTTTAACTTCACCTCTGGAAATACGAACGAGAATAAATAAAACGATTATGAAAAAGGAAAATTTTCAATATCCTTGCGTACCTGTTGTTCATCAAGATGTTCGAACACTTGATGTCTCGATGAAGAAAATTCTTTCCGTGACAATAATTCAAACCGTCCAAAAGTTGTTTCATTATACTGGCGTTGTTCATTTCGTTAAAATTCACCATGCCAGATTCTATGAGACCCATGAGATCATGATCCATGTACTCGAATACGAGATAAAAAGATCCTTTGTCCTGGAAATTTCGGTATTACGAAAAGTGGACGTGAAAATTGTAGATCGTGCAAATATTCGAGGGAAAGAAAAGGAATAAAATCAAGCGTACCTTTCTAAAATCAAGAGCATCCTGCTTGTCGGTTACGATTTCGCGGAGGTTCACGATATTCTTATGGTTCAATTGACGAAGAATCTTGATCTCTCGTACAGCGGTTATGGGGAATCCCTCTTTCTCGTTCTCGAGACGTACTTTTTTCAATGCAACGAGTACGCCCGCTCGTTTGTCCTGTGCCTTGTACACCTGACCGTAAGTACCTTCGCCAATCTGAGCTATTACCTCGAATACGTCGACGCATCTCTCGCCCCAGTCTTTGCCACCCGAGGCCGACATCGGGGTATGACAATTTCGCGAACTTCGTCTCTTCAGGATCTTCGGTCTTTTGAGCTTTGGCTTTGGCGCAACCCGATCGAGCATTCCTCTTGGTGGCGTTGCGTTCGCGTCATCCTCGCCACTAAAATCTTCCGAGCCAGGAACAACTAAAAATATTGTACGTTACATTCTTCCTACAGCATACATGATACAATTTTACTGCCTCTCAAAACGACGCGATAAACCGTACATTGCAATGACTCACCCGGCGGCATAGGAAGATCCTTGATACTCTTCTTCGCCGGTGTTTTTCCAGTAGGTGGTCCGGAGATTTTAGTTTGTTGTCCCTTGTTAGGAGGACTCGGAGAGCGACTAGGCGGGGAGTCGATGCTCTCGAGATCATTTTGGTTGATACCAGGTGGTAGTGGTAGCCTCGAGAGACTCTTAGTTTTGAAGGAAATTATCGGTGGTTTGGGTGGATCGACGGATTTCAGTGGTACGAGATTGTTCGGTGTATTAAATTTCGACATAGCCGTTGGTGTCGTGTGGTGAATAGCGGGCGGAGGTATCGAGAGGTTCGGGATAATAGGTGTGCTGGATGGATTAGGAGGAACGGACGTATCGTGTGGTGGCTGTGGTGGTGTTCGTCCGCTTCCTACATCGGGATAGCACGTGTTATTGTTGGTCGTAGTTGGTATCAGAGATGTCGTCGAAGGAATTCCCGTAGGTGTCGTACCACTACTGCTGTTATTACTTCCGCTCTGACCGACGATTTGCATCGTTACGACGCTGTTGTTCGTCACTGAGCCCGTCGGTGAATTATTTACAATTACATTCGGCGAAGGATTCGAAAGAGGCGTAACGGCGGCAGCTCCAACAGCCGAAATAGTCAAGGGCGAATTTGTCATCGGGAGTGGTGGAGTTCTACCGGCCAAGGAATTGTCATCGATTGTTACGGCCAACGAAGGAACGGGAATATCGATTACTTCGACAGTCTGTGATCCATCGGCGTTCGAGGATTGATTGGTCGTCTGGGGAACCCCGAAACGTCCATTGGTAGAGGATTTGTCCAGTGTCGATGACGACGGACCTCGTGATTCCGTCGAATCTCTCTCGTCCGAACCCTCGATTATCTGCACATCGTCCTGATTGCCCGCTTTCTCCTTCGCCTCCTGTAACTTCTTTATAGCTAATTCCCGCATATTTCTGTCCTTGACCAGTTCCGCGAACAGACTCGTTTCGCTTATCTTCGCCTGTACTCGAAGATTTCGAGCGGTTATGCTCGTCGGGCTTCTCACATGGCGCGAACGCTGGGGCGACGGTGACGGTATCCTCGATGGACGCGGACTCTTCGATTTGTGCTTTCGTGCCGTTTTGTGTGATTTATTGCTCGGTGAGCGTGAAGCTTTCTTTTTCGGACTTCGGCTTCGTCGTCGAGAACGCGAGCGTGAACGCGACTGTGGTGCTGCTTTTCTCCATCTACCGGGAGTGCGGGACCTCGAACGCGACAGGGGCACTGGCAATCTGAGTAACAAAACGTTGCATGCGATTTCTTGTTAGTGAAAGAGACAATCTTAAAAGCTTGTTACATAACACATCCCATTTTTTCAAGATAAATTAGTTGAAAGAGATCGAGCCTGAATCGAACGTCTATGGAATATAAAAAAACGAAGAAATGTAACAACGTACAGAATTGAACATTGGAATACAAAATATCTTGTTGTAAATCGTACCTATTAGGAACAGGACTTCTCGTAGATCTTGATTTTCTTTTGTCCCGTCTTTCCTTCTCGTGATGCCTGTGTCGTCGATCGGTTTCCTCGGCGCGTCTTCTACGTTTGTTCGGTGGTGAACTTGCCGCATTTGTTCCAGTGAGTGAGTCCGAGGTACGTCTTCTGTGACCCCCAGCTGCGTTTGGACTGAATTCCCTTCTTCTCGCTCCAGTTGGACTGGGGGTGTGTCTCATTCTGTGGATACCCGGATTCGGACTAAAGTCTCTTCTTCTTGGTGGACTATGATCGCGACGTCTCGAAGGTGGACTAGGACTGTGCGGTCGTCTTCGCGACGATCCACCGGTCATCGGAGGCGGACTGAGACTGCTACGTCGATTCGCGTGAGCAGGACTCGGACTTCGTCTCTGTCGATCGCTGATCGTGTGATGCGGATGCGGTTGCTGCTGCTGTTGTTGCTGTTGTTGTTGCTGATGATGATGCTGCTGATAATGATGCTTCGAGCCAGTGCTCTCGGGCGTTACAGCCCTGGGTGGTAAGAGAGGTGTATGAGGCGATTCGGTGTGTCGCGAGCTCATGATCATCGTAGTTGGCGGGGTAGTATCTCGTTCGTCGCGCGGTGGTGGTGATTCCAGATCCATATCACTGGGTGAACGTCTATTTCGATCATCGTCGCGCGGTGTCGCCGGTGATATCGGTGAGGTATCATCCTTGAGCGGCAGTGGTGGCGATTCCGGCCAACTACCAGCACGTTCGATGCTACCGATCGTCTCGTGTTCTGGCGTTCGAACAATGCTCTCAGCTCGTAAAGCTCCGTGCTGCTGTTGGTCTCTTGGGCTCAAACTTCGCGAAACGCGTTTGGACTTTCGTTTTCTCTTTTTGTTGCTCGTGCTTGAACCTGGACTCGGGCTTCTCTTTTTCTTTTTTTCGCGCTTGTGCTTTTTCTCTTTTCGTCTCGCGTATCTTCGCGCCTCCTCGTTCGCGTAATCCGGTGAGCACGATGTCGTGCCGGTTCCTCCGCCTCGTTCTCTCCCGTGTATGCTACCAGCCTGCTGCTGAGAACTCGAAGCTGGCGGTGGTAAGGACGAGGATGGTTCACCGCTCTCCTCGGGCGAATAGCGTCGATGCTGAACAACACGATGTTTCATCGTGCTCAACGGTGGCGAAGGCGATAGACTTATCGGCGATGCGCCCAATGGTCGACCGGGACTTCCCGAACAGTAATAACGCGATCGCAAATGCGACTCGACTATCTCATTGTCCGTGTAACTGTTACCTCGGCTCTCCTCCGACTGTATCTCGCCCGCCTCCGGCTCCGAAAGATCCTCGCTACTTACATCCGAATATTCGACCAATGGCTTTATAACCGACGACGCTATGGTTGGTACACTGTCGACAGACTTGTCGCGCGATCTCTTCTTCTTCTTTTTGCTCGAACTCTTGCTCTTTCCATGCTTTCTGTGCTTTTTCTCGGGTATTTCGTAAACATGACGATTTACGTCGGCGCTATCGCGTCTTCTCGACTTGTAACGTCCATTGCGCTCTATGTCACGACTGCTAGGCATGTCACCTACTGAGACATGATTTAAAACAAATTTATTAGACAGAATGTTTTACTTTATCACGGTTCCGTACGTGCATTTCACCGAGTTTGTACTTTTAATTGTTGAGATAACGTGAGTTATTGGCAATGTACACATGTATATGATATATAGATATATATAAATGTATATATGTATATATATTCATCTATATAGATATGCTTAATAGCGGTGTGTTAGTACGGGGTTCGAGGATACGTGAAAAAAAGAGAGATCACGAATCGATTCTGGAAAGACTGGAAATACGAAAAATTCGAATGGGGCTGTGCACTTTTTGTAGGCAAAACAATTGTATCGACGATGATGGATTAACGAAAATGTCAATCAGCGCGAGTCATTAATCGGTGTTAAAAGACGTTTTTTTTGTCCGTTTGCACTATTTCACATCCGCCATTTGTCGGGAGACTCGGTGATACGCCGAAGGGAGTTGGCCGAGCAGGGAACACCACTATCTTTATCACGGTTAAAACGTCACGTACGCCCGACGAAGAACAAACGATGATTTTAAGGAGAAACACACTTTACTCACGTGCAATTCTCGTTCGGCGTTATCCTCCCGAGTAATAGAGTCTCTCGCATCGGGGCTGTTCCAAATATGTGTATCCGACGATTATCGATGGGTTACGTATCTCTCTCGGGGGCCTTTCCTCCTTGATACGTGAAACAGCCAGGCCGCTCTCTTTTTTATCACGGAGACTTTCTTGGTTTAACGCGTTACTTGTGCAATGAAAATTAACATCAGCAACGCCGATATGAAGATCGAGCAATCATGTTCTTATTTTACTGAGTTTCGATGCATCATATGTCATGGATTTTTCTCTGGATTTTATTTGGCTTTCTTCATAGTTAAAATGTAGAAGCTCTCGGGGAAAAGTAGAAGCCATTAACCATTAGAACGTCATCATTCCGTGACGTAACGGGAATGACTGGTGCTGCTCTCTGGGCGAACAAATGTCGCACCGCAGTATTATGTTTTCAATCGACCACCATCTTGCCTTATACGCGGATTCAAAATTCTTGGCGAATTGCGATATGAGAAAGCAGCTAATTTTCAATGTTGTTTCCAAATTATTCTATAAAAATATAAGCGCGGTTGATTAAACTCACTAAAATAATCCATGCGAAGTGACAGTAGCTGCAAGATTAACTACAAAATGAACGCTTACCACAGACAGAGGAACACCCGCGCAATTACTGCCATAAGCGGTTGACGCCATCTGTCATTACGAGGGTGTACTCGATAGCGTAATGCTCTTCTGATGGTTAAATAGATGCCTATAATGGTAATTTCAATTTGAAAGTAGTTTTCTACTCTGTAACGTTAATAATCATATTTTTATTAATAAAAACCAAATTAAGACGAATGCTATCAATGATTAGCGAAACTTCAAGAAACCATTAACGTTGCCTCAAAGAATGCACCTGTATACATGATAAATGTAACAAGAAGAGAGAAACATACACAGCGGTACAAAAGTGAGAAGACACGGTTATTTAACCGATGACAGTGTCGGGAAAATTACATCAACTAACCTTCGAGTCCACGGTCATATAAGAAACACGTCAAAAAATGTCAGTGGGATTTCGCATCTTCAAAAAGCAAGCCGACTATTATACTCGCGCCTTTACGGTTTCACGCCTCGTGACTTTTGATCGTGGTACTGCTGGGCTGGTACTGCTCGTTACCTTCGTTAGTAGTTCGCCGAGTTCGTTCCCGACGATAAGTCGTTGACCAAACTTTGTCCATTCTCTTTTTACGTCGGGAAGAGACGTGTGTTCATCGTGTGCTTGCTACATGCTCTGTATTTGCTCCCTGTCCATCTAATAACGTTGCAAGTTACGCGACATAATAATCCTGTACTGTACAGACAAACATTTTACAGAAGATCTCGGTATGCTCCGTCGCGAATGAACAACGTTTGTACGTGCTCTCACGGTGTCATGTGTCCATCTGTCAAAATTATTCACGTGCGATTACGTTACTGCCAACTCGCGTCACGTCGTTTCTACTGAAAACCATTAACAAAATTTAGAAAAAAGTATTTAATTTCATTATATTAAATAAATAAATAGCAAATTGTTAACGTTGATTTAACGGGCTGCGGATACACAAGGTCAAAATAAAAAAATTGTAAAGAACAAAAAATACATACGGATTCTTTACCTAGAAATGGTTACCATAGACTGGATCAAAAAAACCTATCCCTTACACTGGCTCGTCTGGAACAACAACTATGTCGAACTTGACAAGGAACTTACTGCTAATCAGGTGTGCAGCAGATTCTTTGTTATCTTCCTTTATACAGGAAGAATTTATATTTTTGTGAATCCCTTTCCTTTCATTTATTTGCCAAGATTTGTTGTCACGTCTAAAATCTTCAAAATAACGAATCAGATTCGTAAAAAATATGTTGGACGATTGTGTGTTGTACCAAAAACATTTTTCGGTTTTTTTTTAAGAGATAAACGACTAGAACTATTTGTGCTATTGTGTTAAAATTGTACATATAAATAATATAAGTACTAATATTTGTCCGGCACTTGATGCAAGTTCTAAAATTTCATAAGATTTTTAATTGTTCGAAAAATCTCTGGAAGTTTGTTATTTGTCCCAATATTAATATTATCGTGTTACAATTTTTCAGTCTAAAATGTTTGGGTTGAACTTTCTTGATTTATAATCGTCGAATTATGCGTACATAAAAATGTGTCTACAAATAGAGTAATGTAACACAAGGTGGAGAAAATCTGGCTAGAATTGATAATTTCTTTGACATACTTCGTATTATTTTGCAAACACATTGTTTCACATGGAGAAAAAATTCCTCATGCGGGTAACAGTTTTCTAGCTACCATGCGACGCAAGACTTAATTGATTCGACACCTCTGGGGGTCAATCATCGCAATTAATCGCCATTTGAATCTCTATCAATTGTATTACTGCCCCTTGTAATTTAATGTATTCTTCCTCTCTTTTTTTCATCATCTACCGAGTTTGATAAACAAAAAATTGCAATGATTCATTCGGTCGGTTCTCGTATTGATTGTAAAGAAAGTTGTAGCGCTGATACTCGAAATAGTAATATCTTGATTGACCTGCTCCATATTTAGTTAATATCTGTGCAATTGCATAAAGATAGATAGGGAGTAAGATAGGTAAATGTCAAGCACGTGAGAGAAAAGCATTGGCGAGGAAAGGACGGTTGGTTTTGAAGCCTCACAGAGGGAAGAAGCCATATGCACGAAGCTATGCCTTCCGCCTGCTTTCCTGACATTAAACTTGTCACATACACGTAATTGATTAATTCCATTTATCTTTGGTCTGAATTCTACGAGCAAAAAAAACAATACCCACTCGCACCGATTTTATCTGAAAACAATTGAGTTTATGTGACTCTCCGGTAATCAGATGCTATCGTTATGTGGACGCGCTGCTTCATGAATCATCCCGAATATGAGGAAAAGTAAAACTAATATTATTTTCAAGTCATCGTCTCTTAATCGTTCAGTTTTTGTTGCTTCTTCGAGAATGTTGATAAATAATTAAGATTGATTCCTTCAGGATGAAGCATAATTTTGCTCAGAGAGAATAGTCCAGGTATTCCCAAAAAATGTATCCTCCTCCTAATTTCAAAATGCATAGAATTAACGCTTACGCTCAATAAACGTAGCTTTCATATTTGTCGTAGCACGACAAAGAACAACACGATAATAGAGGAAGAACTCCTCTGATGCTTTCCGTTACACTGGGATATCGTGAATCTGCTGTCGTACTCTTGCATCACGAGGCTAACGTCTACACCGAAAATACTCAAGGATGGAGCGGTAAGACATTTATGGAATTTACTTGTTTTCCTTGATCATCGGAGTACCAATATTTCTAATCTTCGATTATTCATCTTTTTTTATTTCATTGTCTTCGCATAGTTGTCCAGGAAGCCGTGGGAACCGGAGATCCGGAGTTGCTTCAAGCCGTGCGAGCAAGAAGTCACTATCAGAGACACTGCAGCCGTGTCGACGGCATCCCCGAACTGCTTCATAAATTGGAACAGGTCTGATATTTTACTGAAAAACAAAACAAAACTAAAATGATTAATAAACTATTATAATGACTTTCATCTATCCCAGGCACCTGATTTTTATGTAGAAATGAAATGGGAATTTACTAGTTGGGGTGAGTAAAGAGAACATGTTAACCGAATGAGACCGAGAGTCTTAATCGATTCGCAAATGAAATTTTAATAAAATTAATAAAAATTCTTACGATTTTTAGTTCCTCTGGCATCCAGAATGTGTCCTAGCGATACGTACAAAGTTTACAAACAAGGTAGCAATGTTCGTATCGATACAACACTTTTGGGATTCGATCATGCCAACTGGCAGCGCGGAAACCTCAGCTTTGTGTTCAAGGGACAAAGTGAGTTGGCGATCGAATCTTTCATAAATTCATTTTGTAAAATTGTTTTCATTCAGCTTCGAAAGATGTTAAAGGGATTATTATTATTATTATGATTGTCAGTGATTATGTTTTCTCGTACTCTCAAATGCAAGCTATACCAAATCCACCTGTGGCAATCAGCTGCGATCGCAGTTATGTGTTCAGTCTGGTGGGACAGAAACCAGGTGAAATAATTGGCCACATTTTTTTCCTTTAAATTATTTAAAGAAAAGAGAAAAGAACAGCGCATACGTAAATATTTGTCGCTTGATTCAGTTCGCCAGGTAAATAATAGAATCGTGAATTCTCCAAGTACTGTTGAGTAGTAAAGCTCTTTTTCAATGGCTTTGGTAATACGCTGGGCATTTTGCCCTGCTCCACATTTTTCCTGAAAGCTATTTGTAAAAAGAAAACGCAAGGAGAAGCTAATAAGGGAAATTCGCAAAGTCTCAAGAGGATATCGAGATGAAATGTAATTATTTTCCTTTTCGCATTGCCACTTTTTAGATGACGGCGCGACGATGATGGAAGTCGATCATGAGACCCGAAAGGTCTATATCGAGCACATGAAGCTCATCGACGACGAAAATGTTCAGTTACTGGCGCCGTCCGAGGAAGGAATTCTTACCCGACTGACGAATCCTATAGTAACGACATATATAGATACCGATAAAATAAGTTTCGAAAGGTACGGAAAAGCTGACTCGACGAGGACGCAGTTGACAAATTTTACGTTTATAAATAAACGAAATGATAATCAATCGTGTTTGATCAATAGGAATAAAGCAGGTCTTTGGGGTAGGCGATCGGATAAGAGCGAAGTTGTCAACGGTCACGAGTGCAAAGTTTTCAGCGCAAGTAACGTCGAGGTAGTGACGAAAACGCGTCTCGGACATCTGTCGGAAGCCGATAAAGCGCGTGCACGAGCACCGAAAACGCCTCTGCAATCGTTTTTAGGAATAGCCGAGCAACAACAGGACAACGGCGGTGCAACTAGTAGCGTACGTATTAATACACGAATATATCAATAGCGTTGATAAACAAGAGTATGAACTTTTGGTGTATTTATAAACCGTCGACGAAATCGATAAAACGAAGGCCACCTTATTTTATGTGGTTCACTTGCTCCGCGAGTCAACGGTGAAGCAAGAATGTCCCATTTAAATATTAAAGGAAAATAGTTAATTGAATATTTGAGATATGATAAAAAACAAACGGTCCTTTACGCCAAAACAACAGGAAGATTCTACGAATGCGGGCAGTAATCCAACCAACATAACGGCTGAGGAATACTTTGATCCAGACGTCGATCTGAACGGTCGCGACATCGGAAAGCCAAAGGAGGTCAACACGAAGATACAAAAGTTCAAGGTAAAAGCGGCTCGAGGGGGAAAAAACAAATATAAAAGTGAAAAAGATTGCGATTTTTTTGGGACATTTGTCAATTACGCGCATTCATAGAAGAAAAATTCCAATTAAAATGAAAGAAAAGAATTGAAAAATTGAAAAATCTACTACCTTCGATATTTCGTGTTGCACACCAGATTGGATTGTTTGACCGCAGGCTACGCTATGGCTCAGCGAAGAGTATCCGTTGAGCTTTCAGGAACAAATAATGCCGATCGTCGATCTAATGGCCATCTCCAACTCTCATTTTGCCAAGCTCAAGGATTTTATACAGATGCAATTACCGTCCGGTTTCCCCGTCAAGATCGGTAAGATTCTTCTTAAATTTGCACCGATCGAATCAAAGTAGCAAAATACCGAAGTTACCTATTAATTTCCTGTTAAAAATAAACAGAAATACCGCTCTTTCACGTGCTGAACGCAAGGATAACTTTCGGCAATATATTCGGTCTCGATCAGGAAATTCCTCACGTTCGCAGAATACAGGAGAGTAATCGAACGACCTGCGTCGTTGATGATGTCTGCTTCGAAGTGCCGAACGGTTATATCAAACTAGGTAAAATATCGAATTAATTAATAAATTATGCAGGCTCCATGAAAAAGATTATTTTCTCACCGATGTAATTTTCTGTTTCTCACGAATTTAGGTGCCGAGGATAGATCCCAATTCAATATAGAAGCGGAAGACGATCTGTTACAATTCGCGATTCAGCAGAGTCTCCTCGAAGCTGGTAGCGAGAAGGATGAGGTAATAGAGCGAATAAACAAATATTAAGTTGTTTAATGGGCCAAGAGACTTATGGATTGATTTTTTTTTGAAAGGTCGATATATGGGAGGCACTCAGGGCACAAAAGCCATCGAGACCCACGACACCGAACATGACGATCGAGGAGGAACGACAGCTTCAGAGGTGAGTGACTTACGTGTCCGAGAAAAACTGGATTAAACAAAACAAATGGAAAAAATCGTTCGGAGAGCTTTTCTGTGTCCGAGAGAAGCCGTTTCAACTAATTTGTTAGAGTGTTTTTTGTCCATCGATTGTTATCTCGTTGTTGTTCATGTTGCATGTTTTCTATTACCTGCACGCACTTTCTAACGATCTATCGCTATCGCACGTCCACTTGCATGAAACAAAACGCAGTCAGGTGGGTCAATAGCCAATCGTATAAAAAAAAGATTGTTCTCACATATGATTGCACATTACATTATTTTGGCATATTCATTTCGCAGTCGATAAACAGGTATCTTCTTTAATCCATTGCTTTTCTCCAGGAAAACATAATAGCCATATCAAAAATAAAAATAATATTATATCATTTAAAAACCGAAAACTATGACAGGATATCGTATAGTATTTCTTGTTTAAAAATCATAATTCAATAGTACTCGGGAAATAAAGAAATAAAGAAATGCATGATATTTTGTTGTGTATATATTTTTACGTGATACCATGAGACGAAAGCGATTTAGCGAGTAAATTTTATAATATATGGTCGACATTTTCTAATAAAAAAAATATGTGTGTATGATTATCGATATTCAGGGCTATTCAAGCTAGTCTAGCTCTTTATCAAGAGAGTGGGATGTACACGGGCGATGAAGATGCCGACGACGATTCATTGAGAAGAAGAAGAAACGGTCCTAGAATCCGCACGAGAAACGAGAATGACGTTGAGGAGGAGGAGGAGGAGGAGGAAAATCAGGAGAGATGTAACGAGGATGTTAATGAGCGAGAGTCGATTGAGGACACGACCGAGCAGCTCAGACTCGCTCTCAGATTATCGGAACAACAGCAAATTGAGGACGAGCAGCAGCGTCTACTAGAGGAAGAAACGTTTCGACAAGTTCTCGAACTTTCGCTCACCGACAAGTGAAGAATAAATGAGAGTACAAAGAAGAAAAGATAAATCGAAAGATATCAGATAATTATCGCGATGAAGACAAAGCACGATATAAAGGGCGTGAGAGAAAAATAAGAAAATAAAAAAAAAAACGAAAACTCTTCCAGTCATCGCAATAGTCGAGTGATCGAGAACGAGGATCTTCCCTCGACGCTCGAGGCGACGAGAATTTAAAAAAAACAATCATTAAACTGAGATATAGATTATCCATGGGACGTATATCGAGAGGGTTAAACACGAATATTCGCGAAACGCGAGTAAGAACAATGTTTTATACCGAAACTGTTGTATACCGAAATACGTTAGGCGAATCGGAGGAAAGAAGAAAATTAAGGGAAAAAATAAATATAGAAGATAATGTGAGAAATGAAGCGGGGACAAGGAAAGATAAATAAAGAAGGGAAAATGGAGGATGGGCGAGTGAGGACTATCACTATCGCGAGGGAGAATCTAGGATCGGGAACTACGTTGCGTTATTTATTTATTAGCTAACGTTTTATATACGAAAAATAATAGAGATAGAAGAGGGCGGGGCACGATGAGGGCGAATCGATTGGCATTTGTTCGCGATCTTCGGAAGCTACGTAGGGAAATTATGAGATTGCGGAAGTAATGAGAAGGAAAAACTAAGAAAAAAAAAGAAACTCGAGACTCGCTTGGGACTCGCTGCCGGCCTGACTTCGTGATTAATGAGAGAGATCGAGAGAGAGAGGGACAAAGAAAGAGAAACAGTTATAACAGAATAAAGAGAAAAAAAAGTGAAACAATGATCGATTACTTGTACGGCGGTGAATCCCTGTCCATTGAAAGTAAAAAAATAACTGTAAGTTACCAAAAAAAGTACGACTGTCAATAAAGAACGATTGAATAAACGGATCCAATTTTGTGAATGACTATCTTGACGTGATCAGCGAATAAAAAAAATTCTCCTTGACCATCAAAATATTATGTATAATTGTATAAAGTGTGCGAATGTATGAATCATACGTTTACGAGATACCTGATTTCTTCGTTTATATGTACACTTTTTACCCGTATGTCGGTATAATCGTCAAATTTTACGGTTGGTGAAAAAATATTGGACGAAAACGAGATTAATACAATGATCGTTACGATTACAGCTCGATTAGAAATAGTTCGTGTCGCATGATTCAGCAATGATCTTTTACGTGCAGTTTTGTGGAACATTCGCGAGCTCGTTCACTCGAACTCCGACTGAGCTCTGCAAGCAATTTTTTAACACGAGGTTTCATTTTCACACATGGTTCAAAAGTGTATTATTTACAATTATTCGTACGACGTACCTCTTGAAAATAGTGCCAAGTATGTTGGCACTTTCAGCGAAACGTTGTTCGTTCTGATGAGCTTTTTGATGCCATTTTTTTCTCACGGCGCACCAGTGAGCTCGGTGATCTTTTAGTAATGCTTCGCGGGTTTTTAGCGTCTGGCCTTCCTAAAAAATGGAATACTTTCGTACATGGTGTTATTCCAAGTATTTGCCATTTTGTCACCGTCCACTCACATAATCGAGATCGAGCTCTTCCTTTTCTTGCATTATCGGCGATGGGACGCGATTTCGAGGAAACGCTTCTTCCCGTGGCAGTGGTGGAGGTAGAAAGTATACATCGCGTAATTCGCCAGACAAATCGTTTAGATTATTATCCGTGTGAACCTCGCTCACTATTTCCGGACTGGGACTTCGAACTCTGCAATGATTTTTTTAACATCAATTTGTGATTCCGAGACATCGGTCGATAATATCGATCATTCGTTTCCATATAATACTTATTTAGTACTTTGGAACAAGATTGGGATTTCGCGGCTGATTCGCCATCCATGCTCTGCATATCGGGTACAGAGGCGTGTCTTCTTTAAACTGAGCGAGATCCACGCTTCTATCGAACAATTTCATGACGTAGGTATGATGAAAAGACGGATCGATCGGTAATTGTCGAATGCGTTTCATCTTTCGACTGTGTTGACTTCTGAACAGAGCAGCCCTGGAACGAATCGCCGAAATATTTTATATATCAAATATGGGGTTTCTGCTCTTTTCTAAAATGTCCGAAATATTGGTAAAAACAGTACATTTTTTTCACTTGTAGTTTGTATTCCGCCACTGCGGCACTTTCCTCTCCGCTCTCGGTCGACGAAGCTTCATCGCTGTGATGCAAAAGTTCTCGCAATGCGCCTTTCAGACGGTCTCGCGCAACCAGAACATCGTTGTCCCCTATCGTAATGCACAAATCGTAGAACGATAGGTGAACAAGTTTTGCGAAAAATATACGTGAAAAAATATGGCTCGTGTGAATGGTAAATTTGAAATATTTGTTTTCTCACCAACTTCGTCTTTGATCTCGACTTTCACAGGACGAGTTGGCGTCGTGGCAGTGTTAAGAGACCGTTTTTTCCCCATCTGTACAGGAATGCAGAATAAATGCATAAACATAAAAACGCAATGTATCTTATTCCTAAGTACACATAACGATGATTCAAATGGCAGATTCATTGAACAGATTTACGTACAGAAATCATGGTTTAATCGTCAGCAAATACATACCTCGATTGTTCGTCGAACTAGATAGTTTAATTACACACGATCGTAGTCAAATTAATTATTTAATTCACGTTGTTCAACGTCAATGTGCTATGTTCGTTTCACTCTCCAAATAAACAGTACGAATAGGTTATGTTACCACCGCTCGTTGTCAACGTTGGCGGCCATACTATTTTTCAAGAAGTTTTCACAACAGCCGTATGGCGCTGCAGTCGGTCAAATTATAGGATATCATCCCTTAATTCCAGCGAATCGGACACGCGCGGCAAAAGCCTTCAAATTCAAATGCGTTAAAAGTACAATTGTCCGAAAGCGTCGATACACGACGATATTATCATCCCGAATTAATCGCTAAAGCTCCAAGAATAAACTTCAACATCCCTATTTATTAAATTCCATCATAAAAAAATAAATATTCCAAAGTTAAAAGAATCCTGCAATAAAGAAAAGCTGCCAAACACCGTTTGTCTCGTGGTAGATCGAAGAGTCGGGAGTATCGCGCCAAAGAGGAAGTCTTTCCAGCTTGAAAAACGCTGCTCTACAGACACGTTAGAGAGATTCGAGTGAGAAACTCTTACGAGAATTCTCTCTCTACCCCTCCGACTGTCCTCATTGAGAGGGGATAGGTTCTCTAGGTCGTGACAGGGTTTCGGGCGCGGACGGGGGTGTATATACAATGCTATATAAACCACGTGAACCAGCATCATCGGTAGTAACGGTAGTAGTAGGATAGCGTTGAGGGAGGATCGATCTAGAAAGCAGGAGTCGTCGCAGTAAGCGCCGGGAAGAAGTACAGAGTGGCACACAGAGAGAGAGAGAGAGAGAGAGAGATAGAGAGAGAGAGCGAGAGAGGTAGCTGCGTTGCTGGGCTTTCGGTATAGGGAGGCGAGGGGAGGCTTTGAGTAGAACGTGGGAAGGGTGGTGGTCGAGAGAAGACAGTACTAGGGAGATGCAAGCAGGGGTGAGACGGAGCAGGGAGGTTTGGCTCGGAGGGTGCAAGCTTGATGGCACCGTAGGAAAAGCACAGCCTCTCTCTCCCTCTCTCTCTCTCTCTCTCTCTCTCTCTCTCACTCTCTCGTACCATCCATATCTCTTCTTTCTCTCTTTCTCACCCTCGTATACTCCAGCGCCACCTATCCTACCCCTTCCCACCCTTCGTTCGTCTCGCGTTTCTCGCGTATGCGTCGAGTCATAGCGGCAGCTAGGGAGCGAGCAAGCGAGCCAGCCAGCCAGCCAGCCAGCCAGCCGTAGAGTCACTTGGTAAGGTTGGTTTTCGCGGTACCAGTGCGTGACGGAGCGGCACCTGGCGGATCATGAGACTATCGGGCGCGTCCAGGTAGCTCGCGTGTTGAGGCGCTCGGTGGTTCGTCCATCGTGGACTCGTGACCGGCGGCCACGTCGTCGTCGTCGTCGTCGCCGTCGTCGTCGTCGTCAAGTCTTCTTCGCCCTCGTCGAGTCTCGATACCCTCGATACTATCGATAGTACATACGCACACCGCGTGTACTATACAACGGCCAACGGACGTAAATACGTACGCTCGTTAAAACTCAACAAAAAAAAAAAAACGAAGAAAAAAACACACACACACACATATATATATAAACAGACACATACACACGCGCACACATACGCGCGGGCAAATTCCGCCATCGTCGGGGCGGTATCGTTTTCTTCGTCGTCCGGGGCGGCATTCTTTCTCGTGAACGTCGTTCTCTCGTCGGACACCCCTGGTGCTCGATAACCGTTCGTTTTCCACCCTCGTCCAACACTCGTCACCCTTTCACTCCGAGACGAAATATCCAGCCCGCCGGTGATCGACACGGAGACACGCAAAATATCTTCCGCCCAAACGGAAAAAAAGAACGAAAAAAAATCAAACGAGCCAACACAAAACACGTATTCATCCCTCTTTCGTTCGCACAACGTTCGCCAATCTTCGAGAACATTTTGTGTTCGTCACGTCGGACTGGTACGCGCGACTCGATCGTTTTTCTGAAACAAAGAAAACATAATAATTTCAATAATAATATTCATAATAATAATAATAATAATAACAATAATAATAATACCCGACGTAGCAATGTTATAATGAATCATAATAAATAATAATAATAATGTTAACGATAATAATAACGAAGTGCAGAGTGCAGTGCTGAATAAAAAGAGTGTGGCGCCTCCATGTAGGGTAACAAGGGGTATGTGATAGTTGATAAAAAATAAAAGAGAGGGAGAGGAACGAAGCAGAAGAAGAAAAAGGAAACGAAAGAGGGAAGAAAAATAAACAGGAGGGGTGCATACTGCGGGGAAAAGAGGCAAAGAAGATACGTAAAGTGAAAGAAGGAGGAAGAAGAGGAGGCGGAGGAGGAGGAGGAGGAGGAGAAGGAGGAGAAGGAGAAAGAGGAGGACGAACAAGAAGAAGAAGAAGAAGAATAAGAATAAGAAGAAGAAGACGAAGAAGGAGAAGACGAAAAAAAAGGGAAGATATAGAGGATTGCAGCAAGATAGCCCCGATATCGTCAGGGGGTCGTCTCGGGTTGTCCTCGGTGCGCTGTGTGCCTCCGCGGCCTCTTTCTCTCTCGCGGCGCTCAAGCCCCGTACACACGCGCACCCTAGCCCACATACACACAGGAGCGAGGAGGGGACTCGCTGTACAGAGGGTTGGTTGGCCTGTTGGTGGTGGTGTTGGTGGTGGTGGTGGTGGTGGTGGTGGATTGGTGTGAGTGTTGGGTATAGTCGTTGAGGAGCGGCTAAACTCTCCGGTAAGGGGTGCAGCTGAAGGTTCGCTGGTGGCGGTTTGGGTTCCTCTCTGCCGTTGCTGCTGCTGTTGCTTAAACAATACAACAAAAAACAAAATAAGAAAGAAAAAAACGGACGAAAAAAAAACCACCCTCGACATAGACACACGCGCATTAAAAAAAAAAAATAAATAACGAAGAAAACGAGAACGAGAAAAAAAGAAACGGGAATAAGAATCGTGAGAACGCGAAACGTGAAACGAAGAACAGGAAGCAAAAAAAAAAAAGAAACGGGACGCGAAAAAAAGAAATGAGGAAGAATAAGCGCGAATAAAACGAGAGAGAGAGAGAGAGAGAGCGCGAGTCGCCGAAAGACAAATCAGGACGAAGGATCGAGAAAAGAGTGTTAGCCGAGTTTCGCGGTGACCGCACGACGGTGAATTACGGAAAGGTCGAAGGAATCGAGGGAAAAACAACAACAACAACAAAAAAACGATAAAATAAAGCGATCGGGACGAGAATAGAAAGAGAAGGAAGAAGAAGAGGAAAGAAAAAAAGAATCACGCGAATAATGCTACGTGTGTGTCAGCGTTGTCGTGTAGCTGCGAATTTTTGAATAAGTGCCCGTGGGACGGTCCCTTAC
The DNA here is from genome assembly GCA_951802705.1 of Netelia virgata. Classification (NCBI taxonomy): domain Eukaryota; kingdom Metazoa; phylum Arthropoda; class Insecta; order Hymenoptera; family Ichneumonidae; genus Netelia; species Netelia virgata. Next base: position 44,790,453 of record OX637863.1, on the reverse strand, counting down.
CTGCAGGGATATGACGTAATGGCAAGAGAGGTATGATAAACACGATTTTGCAAACGAGCGAAAGAAAACAAATACGTAAGACAAAAACTAGCCCCCTCCTCTCCATTCCCTTGCTCGTCCACCCTTAAATCAAAATTCGTAACATTCGCGAATAATTACGATATTTAAAATTATTCATTGGCCAATGAACAAATTCGTAATGAGAATAATTATCGTTCGATTTCTCGTATGAGAACGAGTGTGTTCAAGTGTGTGTGTGTGCGTTTGTGTGTCAAAGTACAAAGGGAAAAGCAACGAAAAGATAAAAAAAACGAAAAAAAGAAATACGATCAGTCGTGTGTAGCGGAGTAGCCCTTCCCTACGATTGACCTGCATTCGCATTTTGCTCCAGCAACGTTTCCCCACCTGCAGGCCTCTCTCTCGCTGGTTTCTATTATCTATTCCGCTCGGCTCTGGTTTCGCTCGTTGAATTTTCTTTTCTTTTCTTCGTGTCTATCGTTTATATATGTATATATATATATTTTTTTTAATTTGTTTCTATTTATCATTTATCTTTTAAATCCGCCAATACATTATCAACCCTTGTTACGTCGTTTTTCTGGTAGGCCACTTTTCGTCCTGTTTTCTAAGCTTCTCTCTCTCTCACTCTCTCTCATAGACACACACACAGACTCTTGTTCTCGTTTCATTTCGATCCTTAACATTCTCTCGTAGGTGCGGTGGGCCACCTCGTAGTTGGAAATTTACACGGTTATACAGAGAGTGGTGCACCTGCGGCCTGCGTAAAACACGACGACGATGGTGGTGGTGGTGGTGGTGGTGGTGGTGGTGGTGGTGCTAGTCGGTGTGATATATAGAGCGAGCGATACGGTGGTGGTGGTGGCTGTTCTGCCGCTACTCGGCCAATGGACCCTTCCCTGTCCCAAATACTTGACGTGACCCAGTTTCCCTGGTAGATAACCCCGTGACACACGAACCACCGCCGTTCGACTTTTCTGATTGAACGTCGCGCCCCACTGTGCCACTACCTACCCTCTTACTTGTTCTTCCTTTTTTTTTCTTTTTTCTTCGTCTCTCGTCTCTTCTATCCTTGTTTTTTTTTTGAACTTTTTTTCTTTTTATCATTGCAAATTTTCGAGATCGTCCCGTGTACAATTTTCCTTCGCTCGATTTCTTCATCTATCCCCCCCCCCCGTTCCATAAATTTACGACTCAAAGTTGTTATCGCTCGAGGTGGTTGGTTTGTTTAATTTTCATTTTTTTTGTTGTTTTTCGTTCTTTTCTTGAAAAATCGCTCGTTGGCGCGCGAGATTAAGAATTTCGTTAGAATTTAATAAAAAAATCGAGCGCGAGTCGACTTTGCGTCGCGGTGTCTCTGTTTGCGTTCTCGGAGGAAATGTTATTACGGAGAGGTCATTGACTTTAACGACGTATTTTTAATCGTTCCTGCGGAATGACACTCGATGCTTTACGATTTATCGTTCTACGTTTTGTTCGTTATTACCGATGATGCTTTTTTTCACACGCTTCGTTTATTTTCATCGTCTTGTTGGTTTTTTTTCTTTTTTTTTTTTCATTAAATTAATTCCGATTCATTTTACGATCGAAATTACATTCCTGGTGTTGATTCGTCTTTTCGTTTCTTTTTTGCTTTCTTTTTTTGAAGACACGGATCATTCGCGAATTATTATTTTTTTCTTTTTTCGGCGTGATCTTACTTTATTTTAACCGGTTTTTTTCTTTTATGAAAATTTTCGAGGAGCGATCGATATGTTGCCCGCGTTTCTCTCTCGTCCTTCCGACACTCGTGGCCTTTCGCTCTTCTTCTGTAACGAAATTTATTTTTTTATTCTTTTCTTTTTCTACTTTCGCACAGCGTCTCTGCGGTGCCCAAGAAACGTTTTCTGCCTCGACTCTTTCCTTGCCCCAGTGTTGCAACCCCAAGGGACCGTATCCTCCATACCATTTTCCAGCCTTTTTTTTCTCTCCGCCTCGTCGTTTTCTATCTCTCTCTCTCTCTCTCTCTCTTGGCTCACTTGGTCGCTCGACCACCCTCAGCGCGAAATTTTTACATTTACCATATCATCGGACAATTTTTGTGGATCATCGATGCATTTTTTTTCATTTTTTTGTTTTTTTTTTTGCGAGGGAAAAAATAGTCGCGAGAGACCGAGCGCACTCGAGGGTGAATATTGAAGGGTAGAAAAAGAAATCTTACTCACATCGTGCACATTATCTCTTTTCGTAGCGTATAATCGGCTAAGAACATTTTTCCCCTTGGACGATAATCTCGGCGATCTCTCGAAACGATTTTTTAATCGAAAAACATTCTTACGCAGTTTTTTAGAAATTTCATAACTTCTTTCGTTTACCTTCAATTATTATTTGTTATTAGCTTATATCGATATCGTTCCCTTTACTTCGTCTCTGATTTTATTTGTTTATTTTTTTGTTACAATCGATCGATAATCGATAAATGGTTTTGATACGAGGAAATTGCTCGGGTTGCAACTTCTTTCGAACGTTTAGACCTCGTAGAATGATTGAATCAGGTCAGTGTTTTCGACCATAAGTTGAGCCGGCGCCTGCGCCCTAACCACTTAGCGCCACCCCTGTTGAAAACGAGGAGGGTGACCCAAACATAATTTTGCCTTTTCCTTTACGTCTCTCTTTCAACGTTTTTCTCACCTTTCTTCTCGCAATTTTTTATCAATATTGTTTCAACGTTCAAGATTTTTATTCGCTCGTGCGTCAATTTATTGTTACATATCATTCGTTTAATCGCTTAGTTACGTCGAGAATGTTGCATTGCGGATGAAATTCTTGCGATTCTCTACGCCCCCCGGGGTGAAAGACCAAATTGCTCGTAATAGAAAGTTCTAAGTAGTTAATGACTCGATTAGTGCGGAAGTAATTAAAGCAGAGCCATGTTTACAGTCAGATTTGTTTATCTCTCTCTCTCTCGAAAAAAACACTTAAAATGCGACCTACTGCGTGATTATCTAATTACAATCATTCAACATTTTTTAAAAATAAATACGAATCTTATATAATCCGTTCCTAAATCCACAGGGGTATTTATAATGCTCTAAAACTTGAGGACAATATTTCTCCGAGCTGACATTTCATTTTTAATTGAATATCTGGACCCTGCGAAAAATCGGCAGTAGTACGAGTCAACGTTGGTCAGCCACGAACTTCAATTCATTTTTCTGATTACTAATTCGAACGTTGGGATATTTCCTCTTGGTCCCGAAGCGTTCTAAAACTGTTTCACCCTTAAACGCAGACCCCACTTGTGTCTAAACTCACAAAAATTAAATAACGAAGCGTAAAACGACAAATATTTACCGAATCGAGGAGAAAAAAAAGGAAACAAATTTATTCGCTTTATAATAATGCACAGCTTGTGGCACTTTCTCGCAGCTTTGTCCGTTGGTTTATCGGTTTATCGATACATAGTCGTAGTTGTCTGTTTACCCCCTGGATTATGCAAACAGGTTATATGTATTGAAGTGTTGTTAAAAAAACGTATAGTTATTATATATTCCTATAACACTTCAAATATTTCTTCAATATACATATATTGTGTATACATCTACTTGTGTACATAAACCATGGGGTACTTAGAGCATAGCCACGCAACGTATTTACTGGAAAGCAAGACGCGACGAGGTCGAGGATGCAGATTAAATTAATATTCCATTGACCCGATATGGACACTTCAGTTAACATCTGGGCGATTCGCGATAAAACGAGAGGGATCAGCTAAGTGTCGAGTAACATCGCGCGTACGTATGTGTGTATGAGTTTGTATTTGTAAAAATATAGTCAAGTAGACAAAGTCCAGTCAGGCTACTACGACCTACACACATCGTTGTATCGTATGCATCATATGTATTTTTAAACCCTTGGCCTCAATTATTACCATGTGTGCACTTTACCCTTCACCCCCTACTGCTACGTTTTATTAATTTCTTCTCGTTCCCTTACCTGCGTTATTTACCTGAAAACTTGAAATGTGTAAACAAAAACGTATCACATCGAGTTCAATGTTTTCTCTAATGTGGAACGTTAAATACGAGGACGATAATATTTGATACTTAACGACATTACCTGATATTAGATGTACATTTTTCTCTTTATGGATATTTTTTTTTGCTCAGTATTTTTGAAAATCAGGAAAATTATTTGAAAAAATCACGAGTTTCGAGGGACAATGGTTCGATTTAAAAAAATCAAAGCGTAATAAATACGCTCGTTGGAAAAACGTAAAAGATATCTTTAATTCGAGCGAAATCCTTACCAATACGATTCTGCTTCCTATGTGCTCTCTCAGCAGGTCATGCTTGACGTTTGTGATGCAGGAGTTACGGACCAAAAGACCTTTTAAGATATGGGACAGCTGGCGTAACGTGAGAAAGGGCCTGGTTGTGAGCAATTTCGAAGAGCTCATACACAGAGGTGAGTCGAAAAAAAATATCCAAGATTTTCAATCAACGAATAAATAATAATTGTAACATATCGTTTTATTTTGAAAACAAAAATCGCAGGAAAGGAGAAATTGGGCGTTCCACAGAGTGAGCACGTATGCCTGGTGCTAGAGTCGGACGGGACTCAGGTAGAGGACGGCGAGTATTTTAAGACACTCGCCAACAATACTATACTCCTTCTACTGAGGCATGGCGAGCGTTGGTGTCCCACAGGGGTTGATATCATACGTGCCGGTACGTAAAAATTATTCCTTCGTCCTCGTTCATAAAAAATAAAATTAATTAAACGTGGAAGCACAATTTTTTCCCTCCCATCGCCACGAAGTAAGACAAAACGGACACTTTGGAGAGTTTCTTTCGCCCTCGAAACATTTCGTGTCAACGGGCATTGTGATAATTTTCGTTAGATCAATTCACTCGCTCGTAGCACACGAGGAATAAATGAAGTTATGTATTTAACTGGATTGTCACTCGTTCCTCAGATAGCGTACATAAGTAATATTATGTACAGTTCTTTCTGACAATGGAGAGGTATATAAGGGATTGTGAGAAGACACCGACATCATCGTCTCGCACACACGAATCACGCATACGTATAAATATATATTAGGACGAATGTAAGCGATAGACGCTCCGTTAGTTTGCTAGCGATAAACTTGTCTCACTTTGTGCGGGCTTGCGTGTTGTGAGCTCGAATTCATAGCGAGCTGTCGTGTGCGAAGTGGCGAGAAGGGGAATTGAGGAGAGGGAGAGAGAGTTGTATGTTCGAATTCATACAGAGAGTTGTCGTGTGCGAGATGGAGGGGATTGGCGACGATAGAGAGGGAGAGAGAGAGTGAGAGAGAGTGTGGTGGTAGTATTGGGATCATTATAGTCGCTGTACATTGGGTATCGCGATTAGCGTACTAGTATTACTATAGTTACGGAATTAATACGAATTATCGCGAAATTAAGTAGTAAAAGTCGATTTTAGTCAGACACGAGTGTAACTAGGTATTTTAACGAATCTTCGCTCCACGGTCGGTTCTCGGAGTTGTTTTTTCTTCATGCAATGATCTAAAAAATAAGGACGATGGTTGAAAAATAGAACGTTCAGGGTGTTTAAGAAACCCCGGTGAGAGATAGAAAGAAAATATCATTATGCTCGTTTGGTCGAATTGTCACAAAGGCGAATATTAAACTTAGAATAATAATCCCTTCTTTCGTCGACCCCAATCACTCGTCCGGTTACTCCTCGAGCCTAGTCTTCCAAGAAGATAGCCCATTTTCTGACAATATTAACGAAAAATATTCGTAAAATAATGAAAAATGTCTTATCCGTATGAAAATAATAAAATAATAAAAAAATCGACAACGATAAATAAATAAGAGAAGAATATTAATACGAACGTTATGTTTTTGTACGCAGCAATTTCCGCAATACCGAAAATAGTTTGCGAGACGATACACGCCCTGGAGTTACACGATGAAACGCCCTCCTGGAAGATTATGGACAATAAGGGTCGCGTCACAGTGGTGCTGCACTGGGACCAGCGTTCGTCGGGTTCGTCCTCGTCATCGAGCCAACAGCAGCAGCAACAACATCAACAGCAACATCAACAGCAGCATCACCATCACCATCAGCAGCAGCAGCATCAGCAGCAGCAGCAGCAGCAGCAGCAGCAGCAGCAGCACGGTGTTCAACAGCAGCATGGTGGCCAACAGCAGCACCAGCCAAAATTATTGCAGGACGTCATGGGCGGTAGTTCGAAGTATTCCCCGACGAAGATCAAGTCGGATGGATTTTTCTTAAGCGGGGATGGTCCGATCGGGGTGAACAGTGGAATCGGGGGTATTCAAAGACCCTCGTTGGTCATAGAGACGAGCTTGGACAAGCTCAATTACGGTGTCGTAAAAACGAGTCACATTAACAGCGGTGATATCGTCTGTCCGCCACGTTACAGCAGTCCCCAAATCACTGTGATAAATCATGACGATATGGTGCAGAAAAGTTTCACTAGTCCGAGTAATAGTTCCTACGGGCCGATTGTCACCCCGGGCTCGATCATACCCGGTATCGTATCTTCCAACGGTGTAATAAGTCATCAGCAGCAGCAGCAACAACAACAACAGCAGCAGCAACAACAACAGCAACAACAAGCGTCCCACAGTGGTATACCGGGACGTCTGGTTAAACAGAGCACCAATTCGTTCGAGAGCACCACCATTCATATCCACACGCCCGAGTGTTCCAATCATATACATCAGCCGGTAGCTCGTAACGGGAGTCCGGTAAATGGACCGGACGGTGGCAACGCGGCGGAATGCGATTTTCATTGTTGCGCCCTTCACGAGGAGGGACGTCGTATCGCCGTTCACAAATCCGTCGCAACGTCGCCCATCCAGGATGCCCAACATCAGCATCATTCTCAGCATCAGCAACAGCAACAACAGACCCAAACTCAGACACCCTCGCCTCAGCCACCCTCCTCCATGTCCGACGGGACCAAACGTCCTGGTATGGTAAAAGGCCACGTGAGGTTTCGCGACACCGCCGACGAGGAATCCTCACCCCGTGGTATGGCGAGCTCGGCGGTATCTACTAGCGGCAACGGACCCTTTCATCTTCATCATCATCATCATCACAATCATCATCAGGATCACGACAGTTCCGAGTCCGAGACTGAAAATACGATAATGGAGGACGAGATCGTGACGTCCGAGAAATTTTTGTTACTGATCGATCAATTGACCGTCGATCAGAAGCATCATCTAAGCATCAAGGACATTGGTATTATACTGGAGAGGCTCAGCTCGAAGATACTCGACGTCGAGAGGCTCGATCGCGAGAGCGAGAGCGAGGAATGTTACAACTGGACCATCAAGGCGATCATAAGGGGCGACGTATTGCGGGAACTCGGTGTAATATACAACGGTAATTATTACGCGATAAGCGAGCATCCCGGTTATAAGGAAGAGTCGGAGGAGAATAACGAGGATAACGAGGAGGAGGAGGAGGATAGACTTTAATGAACTAGAGAGAAAGGATCGGGCGAAAGAACGATTCGAGGCAAGAAGGGAATATTAAGGGTGGAGTAAAAAGAAAAAAGAAAAAAAAACAAAAAAACACTGTTTTACCTAGATAGAATTATATACGCGAAAGAAAAGGGATTAACGCGGAAACGGGAGGACGCGCTACCCCTAACGCTAAACGCGAAAGGACCGACGGACGGACGGACGGACGGACAACCGAATTGTCGAAACGAGCGAATGCCGGGGTGTAGCACAAGAGAATGTCGCGTGAATTTCGTGAAAATTTTAAACGAACACAGAGCGCCGATACGAGAAACGAAAGAGGACGAAAAATATGTAATACGGAAAAGAGAGAACAAAATCACCGAAACACGTCATACCTATTAACGGTTATTAATTAAACGATATAGAGCGTGTTCGAAAGGGGAACGAAGGAACACAAAAAGAAGAAGGAAACGTACCGGGTACCCCGATTTCGAGGGATGAAAATTCCAAGGAACGAATCGAAGGCGGGGATCTCTCTCGATGTTCTCGACGCGGTAACGATGAAATCGTTATGTATCGTTGACGATCGCGAGCGAAGATCGAGCGAGAAAAGGGTTTCATTTTTTTGTAATTCGAAGGATGATCTTCGACGATTGCCAAAAAAAAAAAAAAAAAATAAGGTGCGTTACGTTGTGCCAATATAGAGAGAACGAGAGAACGAGAGAAAAAATAAAAGTGTTTTTGAGGGAACGAAGAGCCCTCGATGTGCCAACGAGGCGAACCAGAAAGGGGGGGAGGGGGGCGAGTGTGAGAAACAGACATTTTTTTCCTTTTTCCAAAGTGTTTTCATACCAAATGAGAAAAGAGGAACGAGATAAGACGAGAGGGCGAAGATCGGGCGACGAAGGCAAAGAACAAAAAAAATAATGAATAGAGGAACGGCGAGGATTAGTATTTAAAACAAAAATAATAATAATAAACAAAAACAAAAAGAAAAAGAAAAAAACGAGAAAAAAAATAACAAAAAAATAACGAGAATGAAACAACAATGCATCGTAATGAAATAATCCCTATAAACCTTAGCTCTAAAGAACGGTTGTTGAACATGTACTTATTAAATAGTATGTATACTTGTAGGAAACATTTGGGATACGGATGCTCTCCGTAACCGTCCACGACACTGCCCTATCTAAAGAAAATAAGACGATGATGAAGGTGTGACGAGGGAGGCGAGAAACACAAAAAAAAGAGGAGGAAGAATAACGAGATAAATAAAAAGAACTTACGACGTGACACACACGTGCAAAAATAAAGGAATTATAACGCTAACGTAATTCGGGGGGTTGAAAAAAGTATAAAAGACAAACTGCACGTGAGAACGCGAGAGGCGAGAGACAAGTAAAACCAAAAAAAAAAAAAGAAAACACCGCGAAAAGAACGAGAAGATAATGAGAAAAAACGAAAAAAAAAATCGAAGGGGTAGAAGATAAAACGAAAGAAATGAGAAAATGGACGAAGGTACGATTATTAATGGTTCGAGCCTGAAATCACGATTTATGTAACTCGGAAGACGATGCGAAAGAGTGCGATTGGCGCCCCTTTTCGCCGTTTGTAACGTTATGATTTTTCCGACCTTTCCCCCCACCGCGCATCGACGAAACTAAAAACCACACAAGAAACAAAATAACTGAGGAAAATGTCTTCTGCTCACGTTCTCCGACACATTGTGAGATTAAAATATTATTCGTAACGTAAACGAGCCCTCTCGATCGACGCTTCCCATTTTTAATTCGTGACAAAATAAAAAAAATGAAAATGCATACAAAAAAAAAACAGAAAACAAATACGAAAAAAGAGTTCATCGTCATCATCCAGGTGTATATGTAACGTTGTTAACGAGAGAGGAAGAGAAACGAGGAAGAATGTGGAGAGGGTATTACGATATTTGCGAAAGATGTTTTGAAAGTTGCGTTGAATATCGCTATATATATATGTACGTTTTAAAAAATTGTTTTTCCTTTTTTCCGAAAGGTTTATAATCGATATTCTCCGTTGAATCAGCGAGAAGAAAGTTTAAAGCGAGTGTATGTGTGAGAGAGAGAAAGAGAGAGATACATAGAGAAAAAGTGTGTGTGTGTATGCAAGAAATTCGAGAATTCACCGCATTGTTCTATTGTGAAATATAAATCGCGTTTTATTCCACGTTATCGGAGCGACGCGATCGACATCGCGAAAAGAAAAAAAAGAAAAAGAAATCACGATCGATCGATCGATCGTTCTTCGTAAATTATGTATATTTATTATAATTGTTATTATCATTGTCATTATTTATAGATAATTTTCGTCGTCGCGTTTCAGTGAAAGAGATAAGCGTATGATCGGACGAGTCGTCGATCGGCGAACTTAGAGGCCGAGCGCATTTTTTCTATAGTCAAGATTGCGTGAATAAACGAAAAGAAAAGGTAAACCGAGAAAAAAAGATTGAAAGACGAGACACAAGGGAGGGGGTGGAGGGCAGGGGGTAACAATGAATTTTTCAAAGTTAACGTGGGATGATCGAATTCGAGGTAAGGGTGAAAAAAGTCGAGGGACGAGGAAGAGACAAAGCGAGAAACGTGAAAAATGCGATTCTCGGAGAGATGAAGAAATTTTTTCGTTTGCCTCGTTTGCCTCGTATAAACCAAAAGAAAGAAGAAAAGAAAAAAAGAAACGATATTCCTCGATCGAAATCCCCGTGGGATGAAATTCGTTTTCTTTTTTGTTGTTTGCGACTGCCCGTTAATGCGCGAGAAGAGTGAGAGAAAGGGAGAAAAAACGGTGGCTGTGCGGATGAATAATTCAAAATATGAAACAAAAAAAACAACAAAAAAATGAAAAACAAAAGAAAACGAGCGAACGAACGTTTCGAGAAAACGTGAAAGAGGAAGATTTAAGCGAGACGAGAATCCACACAGTCTGTGAAGCGATATATATTCTTGCTTAACCGAGTAATCGTTATATCGTTACATCGTTGCGTTTGACCGTTCCTCTTGTGAGAAATTCTGAGAAAAGTCGGCGATTGAGTGAAAGAAAAAGATGTTTGCGTATGCCTGAGAAAGAGAGAGAGAGAGAGAGAAAGAGATCGATCGATGTAAAATTGGGACTGTCGGAAAAAAACGAATAAGTGAAGAAAATATAAGAAACGTAGTACGAAGAGAGTGAGAAAAGAGAAGGACAGCAAACAAAAAGAAAAAGACGACAGAGGGAATGAAAGAAGAGAGACGATAAGGGGGATGAAAGAAAGAAGAAGAAAGACAAAAGAAAAGACGAGCCCTTTTCTCGCGATACACTTTGCAATTTTAATATACAATTTCTATCGTGATACTATAAGCGTAAGAAAATATCATAAAAATGATGCGAAGAATAGAGATAAAGAATAAAAAAGATGAACGAGAAAAGAAAAATAACGATCAAAAGAAATTGAGAGGAGGAAACGTCGAGGACGAAGAAATGCCTAGAGTATTCTCATTGTCGAGAGTTATCCCTCTTTTCGTGTCCTCGAGCGTGTGTATGTGTACGTGTGTGTGTGTCGGTGCGTCCACGCACGAGTGTATGTTTATCATCATCATGATCATCATCCACGACGAGTAAAAAATGAAGAAAAACCAAAAGAAACGAGCAAAAAAAAAACGAAAAGAAGAAAACAATGAATTACTGAATTATCTCTCCATTACTTTCTCTCCATTACGGGACACGCACATATACGTACACTCGCGATAATAATCCATTGGACCGATACCATCGCGTGGTACGTCCCTCGGATTATTTTATTATAATGACTCGAGCGAGATTCTCGTTCGTTTCGTAAAACTTAAAAAAAAAAAAACAAGAAAAAAAAATGAAAAACAAAACAACAAAATATAAACTTTGACTACTCTGCGTTAAACAAATCATGACGAGCAATATAGCAATTTCTCTTGTCGAGCGGAAATGGTAAAGTCGTTCGTAATTACGTTCGAAATTAATTACGTCGCGAATCGAGTCGCGAAGAATAATTTTGAAACCAAGAAAAAAAGAAAAAAAAAGAACAACAACAAGATAATCGAGGAGCTATCGTTCCACATTATTCGTGCCAAATTATCGTTCGTCGTTTTACTTTTTTTATTGTTCTTTCAATCGTATTGTTTTTTCTATTTTATCTTTTCGAAACGATGTTTCGAAATTATTTAATCGTGAAAATAACGTCGAATAATTTTTTCATTCGATTGACAAATTCGTTCCTGTTGTTGAGTGAATCTGCTACGATGCGAGAGGGGAGAGAGAGAGAGAGAGAGAGGGGGAGGAGGAGGGGATGAGACAAAGAGGCGGGGTGATAAGGGGTTGTATACATCTAATATGAAACATATAATATAGAGAGGAAAGAAAAATAAGACGAGAATGAAAGAAGTTATGTCGAAGATAAATATTCAAGGAGTTTCGTTGATCGACCTCTTGAGAAAAAAAGCACACATGGATACACGGACAAACATACATACATACGTACACATCCACACCCACACACACACATAGGCACACGAACATATATATGAGCGGAGAAAAAAAACGTCTACCAATCTCTTGTTTTCTTTCTTGGTGAGGAAGGAAGGGTTTGAGCATGGTGAAAGAGGGCGAAATCGATAATACATTGTACGAGGGTATAATATCGATTGTAATTGATAGAAAAAAAAAAAAAAAAAAAAAAAAACAAAAAAAAAAGTCGAAGGGTGAAAAAGTCGTTCTAAGAGGGAGCGACTTTAATCCTCTGTCCGACTCTAATTGACGGAACGTATACGTAATTAAAAAGAGACAAAAAAGAAGAAAATTAATAAAAGAGAGAGAGAGAGAGAGAGATGAACAAGAAGAGATGAGAAGACGCTAAAAGAATGAGAGGGCAAGGGGTAGGGATGAGACAGAAACAGAAACAGAGAGAGAGAGAGAGAGAGCGAAGAAAGAAAAACGTTTTTATGAGAGAAGAAGGGGAGAGATATAAAGCAAGATAATTAGCCTGTACGAAGATTTTCGCGATGGTAAAGAAGTGAAAGCACGAGAGAAGGAGAGAGAGAGACAGACAGACAGACACAGATACACGTACGTACAAGGGATGGGAACTTCGTAGTCGAAGAAAGTAGTGAAAAATCGTGAGAGCAAGTACGAGGAAAGAAAAATAACGAGGGGGAAAGTGAAAGAGCGATAGAGAGGGGGAGGGGGTCATAAAAAGAAAAAGAAAAAAGAGAGAGAGAGAGAGAGAGAGAAAGAAAAAGAAAACGTTGCGTTGTGTGAGTGTGATGCACTTGTTAGTAGGTATTAATGATATATAATAAATATACTACGAGGAAAAAAAAATAATAATAATAATATTAATATACACTAATACTGATATATTAATATTATCGAGAAAAAAGAAAAAGAAAACAAAAAAAATAATAAGGAATAATAACGCATTTATATCGGACGAAATGGTCGAAACGGAGGTGTGTGTTTTTTCAATCGTTTATAGCCAATTAAGATTTATAAGAGAACTTGAAGACAAAACAAAAAATAATGAGAAAAAATGAAAAAAAAAAAAAAAAAAAAAAAAATACAAAGAACTAAGAAGAAGAAGAGATAAGAAAATATGAGAGAAAAACGGCGACCGACAGTATTACGAAAGAAACATTTGTCGAGAAGTAGTGCATAACGATTAATCGAATTTACGATAAAGAAAACCAAAAAATAACAAACAGAAAAAAAAATAAAATACTGTGTGACGTGGGGGGGTAAGGGTTAGTCGAGATTATTTCGAGGTAAGAAATTTCGAGAGGACTTGGAATTTATTCGGGGGGATTTGGATCTATTAAGAGTTAATAAAGTGAGTGATGAAAACCAAAAAAAATAAGAGGACGAAAAATAAATGTGAAAGAGAGCGCACGCTTCGGTTTTTGTTACATGCGAGAAAAACAAAAACAACGAAAAAAGAAAAAACACGATCGATTCTCTTACGTTGTTTCGTTTTGTAACTTTTCTCGTCTCGTCAACGATGGAGTCGAAACGACTGCTCGAAGGATCAAGGATCTTGCCTATTTTCCATCGAGCGCCGGTGGCAAAGGTGAGTATGTTAATTCTACCAAGAAAATAAATCAAATTGGCCATCGTTGGTGTAGGAATAGGAACAAATTTCGACGATGTGAAAAACAAAAACACATTTTTTAACATTTTCTTCGCGCTCGTAATTATTCGAACGTCGGCCGAAATTTTGGCTTCTCATCGCGTATGGAAACGTCACTGAAAGCATCGTCGAAAAAGATTTGCCTCTGTACCCCCCCCCCCCCCCCCCCCAACAAATCTTTCAACGTGCCATTCGGCCATTTCAATTTCCGTCAAACCCGAACGAGCTGCGTGTGATCGGCGAGGTTGCCCGTGATGGAAGTTAAAAGCATAAATTCGTACGTTAAAAGCTTCGATCGGTCGTTCGATAAAAAACAATCCCCCCAGCCTGTGTTTGACAGGAGCTCGTAGTTTTCGGCAACCTGATCTGGCCCATGGCTCGTTCGTTCTCCCGAACCACGTCACCATTATGCTTTATCTTACAACCGCCCATTTTTTGCGACCAAAAAATTTACAGGTCGGCTTTATATTTATCGGAAAAATTTCGATATCGTCGAATACGAAAAGCCCGAGTTTCGAGTTCGTCGAAAAAAAAATCAGTAATTTGACGTACGATGTATTTTTTTTAGCTGGAAATTAAACAAAACAAAATTGAAATCATAATAAACCAGTTTTTTGACGTACGACAAATGACGCAAGGGTTAACGATCGTCAGTTAAGATAAGGGTAAGGGGTTGAATAAGCTCAGGAGGTTTCTCGTGGAACGAGATACAGGGCCCGTTTAGTTTCGTTCGCGCCTAACACTGTCCACATTCCCCGTGGCTAAGCGCGTGTACTTAAGCTCTGCGAAGATCCAGCAAAAAAAAAACTGGGAGAGAAAGAGCCAGAGATTAAAAATCATGCTTCTCGCGAGACGTACAGGGATAAATAAATACCCTCCTGTCCCTTGGACGGCGAGAGCAAGAAACCAAACGAAAAAAAGGAGAAAAACTTCGAGCTCGAGCTTACCGGACGCTGCAAGGTAGGATGCCTGTAGGACTCGGTGAGGAAGGTAGGGTTGGGAGTGAAAAAAAAGCAAAATAAAGATAGAAGGGATGAAGTTACAAAACTTGTCGAAGAGGTAGAAAGAGACGCGGCCGGAGCTTGCAGAACGAGAAGGAAAGACGAGGTCGAAGGATGCGAGAGGGTGCTATTAGCAACGAAGAAGGTGAAAAGATGGAAAAACTCGAGCTTGCACCCCTCGGACAGGTACGAACAGAGAAAGAGAGAGAGAGAGAGAGAGAGAGAGAGAGAGAGAGGTTAGAGAAAGATGCCGGGAGTTACGAAGAGCTTGCAGGCAAGAAAGGAACCTAGAGAGCTTAGCTGGGGAATAAAAAGAGACGAAATAATCTTCTAAGAGAGGGAGGAATAAGAGTAGGAGAAGAAGGAGAGGGGGATGAAAAACTAAAACAGAGATGGCAGTTTCGCGAAGAAGCTTGCGAAAAAGGGATTGAAGCGAGACGAGGGTGAGCAAAGATGGGGATAAAACAGGGAGTATGAGGAGGATGGAAAAGGGGATGAAAGAGGGGATAAAGAGAGAGAGAGAGAGAGAGAGACAGAAAGCAGAGATGTGGTAGTTGAGACGGGGGAGTTTCTCAACTCCCGGTTTATTGATTCGAGTAGGGAGAGAGCACACGGGGTACGGGAAATGGCGCAGGAATCGATAAGAGGTGGTGTGCGGTCCTGGTATGACCGAGCCCACGCTCTCTGGCACAGCGCGGGACCAGCGTCAAGCCTCGCAGCAGCAGCACCACCACCACCACCACCACCACCAACACGACCACCACCACCATCATCACCATCACCATCACCACCAGCAGCAGCAGCAGAAGCAGCAGCCGCACCAGCGGCAGCAGCAGCAGCAGCAGCAGCAGCAGCAGCATCAGTAGAGGCAGAAGCCCGTGAGGGGTTGCCGGAGTTGCCGGTCATGCTGCTCTTAGGGAAGGGTTGCTCCGATGATTCTGCTACTGATACGTCGTATGACTCGTACGTGTGCAAGCAACACATCGAGAAAGAGAGAGTGGGAGAGAGAGAGCGAGAGCGAGAGAGAGGAAGAGATAGGGAGAGAGAGGGAGGGTAGGGGGTTGAAGGAGAGAGCGCAAGCTCGGGAAAGCTCCGGGAAAGTAGGGGTGGAGAATAGAACGAGGGTGAGAGACGGAGAGCACGACCGAGAGAGAACATCTCGAAACTACTCCTCTCCCACCCTTTGATACAGAACAGGGTGGTGGCGAGTTACGAGACGGTGGGAGGAGGAGGGGGAGGGTGCGACGAAGATCGCGACGAGGGTTGGAAGCTGCGAATATCGCGAGAGCGTGTAGGGGAAATGCTCGAGGAGGGATGAGAAAATTGAGGGGTGGTAACGGTGCGACGTCATCGCGAGACGCTCAGAAGGGGGCGAGGGGGTTGAAATAGAGAAGGACCGCGAGGAGAGAGCAAGAGAGAGAGAGAGAGAGAGAGAAAGAGAGGGAGAGAGAGAGAGAGAGAGAGAGAGAGAGAAGAGGGGGTAAAGGGGTGCAGCAAATATTTTCATACTCCGGAGTTCCAGCGTAGCAAGAAGATGGCAGCCGTGGCGTGATTTGCGCGAGCCGGGATAGAGGAAGCGGAGTGAGCGAGCGAGCGAGCGAGCCACACGGGTTAAGAGAGCGCGCGGTGGTGGTTTCGTCGTCGGCGTTCGCTGTTTTCTGTTCACCCTCGGCGAAGACACGTCGTGTACGCGTCGTCGCTCGGCCCGCTCGTTCGTTTTGTTCGAACGTCGTTCGTCGTCGTCGTCGTTCGCGTTACGTGCTGCGGCTTTTACGTTTTAAAAACAAAAGCAAAACAAAACAAAAACCCCCTTTTACGTTCGTAACGATCGTTCGTCCTTCGTCACAATTTCGCGGGATAAATCTTCGAAAATTTCAACAACAAAGAAATAAACAAAAAAAAAAAACGAACGAAAAACCGCTCCTCTCTCGCATCGCGGCTCGCTATCGTCGTCGTATTTGACGCGCGTCTTAACGTCGATTCGTCGACTCTCGCGCGCAACCCGAGAAACGTATTTCTCGCATCTCCTTTTTCTTTATTCCTTTTTATTTACCCCCTTTTTTTTCTTTTTCTCCTTCGTCTTTCGCGAACGAGCGTGAAATTTTCATTCAAAAATTACGGGGGTGTAAACCGAGCTTTATATCGATGGACCAGAGGTGAAGAAAGAGAGAAAAATATGCGAGATCGTTCGATGGTAAAAGTGGTGCGACGCGACGTTTTAACGAAACTCACGGGGTGGGGGATGAACGTGTCGGACTGGTAATAATTTTTCATTAAAGCTTTTTCTTTTCTTTCGTTCACGTCGTTTTAATGCGAGAGTGCTGTCGTGCGTAACGACGTAGAGAGAGGACTTGGCACGTCGACGAACCAATCGTGGTGAACACAGCCCTGATAACGAAAAAAGAAAAAGAAATAATAATAATAATAAAAATAATAAAATAAAAAATCAAATAAAGCGCGTCTGCCTGGAAAGAGATTTCTTTTTCCTCGTTATTTTAATAATCGTGATATAATAAATAATCGAAGATAACACGTTTATCGATCAGTCGTTTGAAAAATAAGCGATCGAGCCGAGAGTGCTGTTACCGTAGAGTCGAAGACGAGATAAACACGGGGAGGGTCGATCGCAATGTGTGCGCGTTAGTTCGGACACGAGCCGCGAGAAAAGTGATCGACGAATTCGAGGAAGGTATTTTTGTTTAATTCTATTTCCTCTTGTATAAATTAAAATAATAATAATAATAATAATACACCAATACAATTTTAAACAAAAAATCGTTTTATACGAGTCGTTTGTCGTCAATTAAATTTCGGATCGATTCGCGAATTCAATATTGAAGAGAAGAGAGTTAACAAGAATTAAGGGTTGAAGACGAGAAAAAAGGAGAGAGAGAGAGAGAGAGGGAGGGAGAGGGAAATAAAGGGCGTGCGAGGGTCAAAGTCCCTCGCCGGGGCCCCTCGTGGTCTTGGGCCTTACAAAAGTTTCCCGAGAGAGAGAGAGAGAGAGAGAGAGGGAGATAAAGAGAGGAAGGACAAACGAAAAACAAAAAAACGAAACGATTGGTTCGAAAAAATTGTTCCGAATAAAAAGTAAAAGAACAGAGAATTTTTCGAAATACGTTCGTCCCTGTCGTCGACGCGACACAACGCTCCGCCTCACCCAGTGTTCCCTTCTCGCTTCACTCTCGTGGCTCAATCCACCCTCGGAGCCTCTCCGCGCCAACCCCTTTTACCCGCGCGCTGCCCCTCGTATCAAAAATTCCCGTCTCGAGAATTTACGGTTCGATTCACGAAAGAATCGGGAGCATCGATCGAGACACGAGATCTAAACGAAACTAGGACGCTTAATTAATTTCACGAAAACAAAAAAATAAAAAGAACGAAAAAAGTTGTTAAAAAAATAATAATAACACCATGATTATTAAAAAGAATATAAAATTAATGATAAACGAAATCATAGTTGGAAGAAATTGTTGAGAGGTCGTGGTGTTTTACGCGCCGTGACTAAATATAAAGTGACAACGATTATGCGTCAGACGAGAGTCATCAGCAGCATCATCGGCAGCAGCAGCAGTAGCGGCAGCAGCAGCAGCAGCAGCAGCAGCATCAGCCCCGTTAACGAGAGCAACGTCGTCGTCGTCGGCGTCGTCGACAACGGAGATAATATTGTTAAAAACGTCGTGGCAATTCGTGAATTCGTTAAAACCCGTTATACACATGTCTCGTACCGTTGTACGACGAGATTAAACCGAGAAACCGATAGTAATAAAAAGCAAGTGATTCGCGGACGTTATGTAAAATGGAATTAAACAATGTTGTTAAGACGTAAACATGTTTTGGGTACACTGTGGACTCTTTGTTCTCGTGATTGCCGTACCTGGATTTATTAGCAGCGCGGACAGCACGTCGAAGCGAGGTAAATATGATTGTAATCGAAACGAACAACGACAACGAAAAAACAAAGCAAAATTTTCGCTCGTCCCAAAAATTATTCAATTTTTAATTAATAATCGTTGGAAATATAACGATTACAAAATTTGATTGAGCGATGAAATTTATTCGTGAGATTGATAATTTCATGATGCGTAGTGCGTTAATGAAGGACTCGGTCCGTTGAGACCATTTCGAACGGCCTTGGCCCGGGGGTGCTATGTCGCGTCCGACCAACGGCCGACCTATACTACTCGATTCTTGCCGTTTAACGTTTACAGAGGTTTGCCTTCGAATTCTACTCGTTGATCGAGCTTGATCGACGTTTCTTCATGAATTCTAATATATTGCTACATTTTTTAACCCGATGTAAGATATTTAAGGGTGTAGTATCGACCACCTCTCGAAGAATTTATTTTGAATTTAATTTCGCGGAAATATATATTATAGGGGAATATCGTTCGAATTGGGGGATGTTCGAATGTAACGGGGACTTGATTTACCCTATATTGTTTTCGTATAGCTGCATGAAGGAAACGAGAAAATCAGTGTGCAAACAAGTTGTAGTATGTCATCATCTTCATCATCGTACAAGAAAAAAAACGACATAAGGGATGAGATCTTTGCTTTTGCCCTCATTCTCGTCTCGTCAAAGTCTCGTCGTGTATTTAGGGAATACGGGAATGGCAGAAGATTAGAGAAGGGTGGAAAGAGGGTGGCCGGGGGAAAGGGAGAAAGTCGGTTGAACGATCGTCCCAATATCTCATCGTCAAGTCTGACACATCGACGTCCCAATTTGACGCTCGGCAAACCCCGTTTTAACAGATCGTGTCTCTTTACATCGCGAAACCTCATTCTTGCCACCATTAACACGCTTACGATCGACCGATCAATTGGTCCAATTTTCATTAAAGAAACGTTTATCGTCCCGTCTCGTCCGATAAAATTCAATGAAAATATATCACGATATTAAAATGAAGTAATCGATCGTCCGAGAGGGATGAAAAAAATTCAAGTATAAGTACGATAAAGATGGGAGTTAGACGAAATTCAAGAGTTCATGATAATTTTATAGCCGCGATATATCTACGTCGGGGGTAAGAAAAAAAAAATATATATATATATATATATATATAAAGTATCACGAACGAGCTCGTAAAAGCAGACGGTTGCGACGACGTGTACAGGTAGGGGTAGGTACAGAAGTCTCTCGTTCGAGATGAGGGTTGGGTCTCATAAGCGATTCGGGAGCCACCCTTGCGGCGTGAGAGCAGAGGCAAGCTGCTCGTCGCCCGTTCCTTCCTCTTGTACCTACAAGCTCGTCTATGGGGGTGGGAGTGGGTGGGGGGGGTGGTGGAGGAGAGGGGTTGAATGTGCGAACCAGTGCGAAATGGGGATGTTTTAAGGGTGGTAGCAGACATGTAAATTTCCCCAAATTCGCTTGTACGCACTGTGGGGGATTTCTGGCTGGCAAAGGGTGACAAATGCGACTCAAAACGTTTCTACGAATCGGGCGCACGAACATGCAGCACAAGGGTTGCGAGAACATTAATTCATATCAACTCGTACCTACTCGAGAATTCATCGTGTATAGAAACGTTATTTCTCGTTATCTTAATCGCACGAAAATTAATCTTTCTCACTCGACGCAATCGTTGTTTTCTCATCTATCTTTTTTTTTTTAAATCGTTTTATCCTTTTTTTTTTAGTTTGGTTCAAGATTGATTTCGAACGGAAATCTACGATTTGAAATATTTATGTTTAACGATCGAACGAATGAAATCAATTTTGTAGGTTATTAATAATTTTCGAAGGATTCGTACGAACACGAATGAATATTTATCCCTGTTTTGATGCCAGGAATTTTTATCCCCGTGATCCTTAGGGACTAGCCACCGATCGTCCAAAAGTTTATCCTCCCGTCAATTAAGTCCACCCGTCGGGTTTTACGACGGTACGTGGGCTATCTACGTCGTTTTGTCTCATCCCTATTCCCGACGGTGAAATAGCAGGGAAAAACGTTCAATCGAAGAGAAAGAGAGAGAGAGAGAGAGGGGGAGAGAGAGAGAGAGAGAGAGAGAGAGAGAGAGAGAGAGAGAGAGAGAGAGTATCGACACGAAGATGAAAACATCGAGACGAAAGAGAGGAGATTCGGGAGAGGGGTTAAAATGACCTAAGGGATGCGCTTCTAATCCATCCGATAGATTCTTGTTCGTGATTTTCACCCCTCGAACAACTTCCTCATTATCGTAAAAAGAAAGAGTTTGTTATTCGAAGGATTTGTCTCGGCTCGTATTTTCTTTTCATCCCTTGGAGAAGAAAACAAAAAACAGAAAAATCACCCCTCTCCCTCGAGGAGGAACGAAGGACGAGAGAAAAAAAAATGAAAATCCAAAGGAAGAAAGTTCTTCTAATTTCTGGACGAATTTCTCGGGGTGGTTCTATATTTTTTCTTTTTGGTGTTTTCTTTTTTTTTCTCATTTTTTTATTCTCGTCTCCCAATCTCGTCCCTCTCGGCGTCCTAATAATCCATTGGCCCCAATTAGCCCAATTAGAGTGAATGCCGTAGGGCGTCGAATAAATTCCGTTGGTGCTCATCGACCAGGCTGACCCAAAAGACTCGTCGTCTCGGGCCGAGGGGGCCGAGAGCAAAAATTACGTTAACGAGAAGTGTGTATGAAACGAGGGGGAGGGGGGGAGGGAGAGGGAAAAAAAGATTTGCGTGATGGTTATGACTTGAAATTGACCCGGTTTACATTTTTGTTGTTTCATCCACATTTTCTCACCCCTTTTTCCTCTCGCTCCAACATCTCCCCATTATATTCGCTCCCCATTCGATATTTTTCTCGTATTTTTTTTCTCTTTTTTTCTCTTACTTATTTTCATCATTCGTAGTCTTTCGCCCGTATATCCCTTTCGTTTCTAAGGTTAACCCTCTTATTTTTTCTCTCCCGCGGTCTTCGCCTCGTCGACCATTTTTATCACTGTGGAATCGACCCGAGGGAGCAATCGTCAGGCCCCTCCAGTCGTTTCTTCGTGGCCGTTGAATAAATTATCTTTAACGAAGTAAAAGGGCTCTTGTGATATCGAAGATTCGTGGGAAGGGGGTTGAACGGGGTTCGAAGACGAGCAAGATCGAGAGATGCGAAGGAAAAAACTCGTGGAAAGCGAAATAGAGAGTCTCATCAGGTGCGAGGCGGGTAGGCGGTGGAGGGGAGGGGGGTGTAAAATACTATCCGAGGTCCAGTTGGCACGAAGATAGAATTTTTTTTCTTTCTCCTCTTTTCGCAAATTGGCAAGGAAAAAGGTTTAGAAAATTGAAGATGATTTTTGCACCCCCGTAACGCTGGGAATACGAATCACCGTTGGGGTAAATGTGAATCGTGGGGGATAAACGGGAATGAAGGAACGAGAGAGAGAGAGAGAACAAGCGTGAGATAAGAATGGGAAAATAAAGGGGTGCGGAATGAGAAGTCGAAGAAGAAGAAGAAGAAGATGAAGAAGAAAGGGGTATCATCGCGAGAGAGGCATGAAGCGAAAGATAAAGTCTGGCGGGGGGGAGAAAAAGAGGGCTAGTAAACGTTAAACAACGATAAGAACGAGGAAAGAAAATGACACTAGGTTGATCCTCGATTTCGTTGAAATCGTTATAGAGCGCGAGCGTGGGGTCGGTGAATCGTTTTCTCGGGCGATGGCGTTAAAAAGAAGTCACCCCAAGATGCTCGAGAATCACGTAGGAATCCGAAGCGGCACTGTGCTACCGGGCAAATCGTTGATAGTGAAGCGAGCTCGTGTGGAATATAGGTGTCCAATATAGCGCATACGTGGCGAGAGAGCAAAGTTCGTGTCTCGCGCGCCCTCGCGTGTTCGTGTTCGTGACTCCTCCGACCTCGCTCGCATCCAAACGAAAATTCGTTTAATATTCGTTTTAATATTCACGACACGTATAACCGGAACAATTTTCAAACGGAAAATAAATAAAATTCGCGGCGAAGCTTTTTTTGTTGTTCTCAAGTTAGAAGAACGATCGCCGATACGACGATATCTACGATCGAACGATCTCCTCGATGGATGAATTGTGAAACGAGTCGAT
This sequence comes from Netelia virgata, assembly GCA_951802705.1. Taxonomy (NCBI): domain Eukaryota; kingdom Metazoa; phylum Arthropoda; class Insecta; order Hymenoptera; family Ichneumonidae; genus Netelia; species Netelia virgata. The sequence goes on along the minus strand of OX637863.1, from coordinate 44,767,776 downwards.
GAAATTTATCGTGAGAACGATGATTTCACGATGCGGAGAGAATTGATCGAGAAATCGGAGCGTTGAAAGAATTCCAAACGGCTTTAGCACGGAATTGTCGTAGTGCGTCTGACCAATTACGGACTTGTACTACTTGTTATACGTTTTTTCAATGTTTATCGAGATTTTTGAAGGTGAATTCTAATCTTTGATCGAGTTCGATCGTTGTCTACAGCGTGCTATATGATATTTCCACAGTTAAGAGGACTCTAGGGTAGCTGCGCACCCTCTGCAAAAAATAAAAATGAGAAAAAATGTAAGAAAAATTTTGCGCGAATGGGAATCGTTTTTAAAAGAAAACAAAAACGTATTACTCGATCGATTGTTAAGATTCCTATGAAAATCGAGCAATTATACTAATATACATTTTTCATAGAAAAAAAAACAATAAAAAAATACACACACTCACAAAATAAACAATATAAAAAAGCTAGACAAAAGAAACGAGCGATGAGAAAAACTGATATCGAAAAAATCATTTTAATTGAATGAATGAATAGGAGGGAAGGGGATATTGAATATGAAAAAAAAAAAAACTATAACCCTGGCGGAGGGGAAAGAGAAAAAAAGAAAGAAAAGGGAGAAGAAAAGCTCGAGGGGTGTGGTAGAGCGATGATACTGAAGAATAAAAGACGCGGAAAAGGGACCGACGACAAAGGGCCGGGAGAGAGGGAAGAGAGGACGGAGAAAAAGCGAAAAAGGATGAAAGCGAAAAAGTGAGACAGAAGGGTAGTTCCAGGGCGAAACGATGGCTGGCCAGGTCTCTCCCGGACGCTTATCGCGCAGCTGCATTATACTTGCGCTACGAACTCGTCTCTCTCTCTCTCTCTTTCTCTCTCTCTCTTTCTCACCGACTCTCTCTCAGCCCTACTCGCCACCCCGCCATTCTCCTCTCTCTTCCTGTCCGCAGTTCACTGTTCACTCCCCGCAAAACCTTACAAACCTTCCCACCGATCTCCCTCTGCGCGTCGTCGACGAGAATCGCGAATTTTCTTTTTCTTTCATTTTGACGATTTTACGAACTCGGGGTTGCTTTTTCGAGTATAAAAACAAAAAACCTCGTAATTTTCATTAATCGAGATGAATTCGATAAAAATGAAAAATCAATTTTTTTTCTTGCGTCGCGATTAAATCGATCGATAGGCAATTTATTGATTGAGAAAAAATTGTAACGTCGTATCGGAAATGAAGTAAAATCGGTATTACATTAGGCAATTTGTTCGTTTTCAAGAACTTTCGAAAGTTTTTCTCTGCCTCGTGGAAAAGCGCATTGCGCATGCACGCGACGGGTAAGGGGCTGGTCGGTTTCGTTCTCACGCGAATTGCATCATCTGGTATAGCGATATGGTAATACCGACGAGGCAGACAGGACAGCTCGACGGGAAAAGGGAGAGATTGAATAGTACAGCTATTTCGAGGGAGGAATTCTGAGCTCTCGCTCACGCGATTGCCTGTTGATTAGAAAAGATTGATCAATCTGACGGGGGTGATACAGCATGGACTGAGAGAGAGAGAGAGAGAGAGAGAGAGAGAGAGAGAGAGAGAGAGAGAGAGAGAGAGAGAGAGAGAGAGAGAGAGAGAGAGAGAGAGAGAGAGAGAGGGAGAGAACCTCGTCTCCTCCAATTCTATCGTTCTCATGATAGAATTGGAGGATCCAAAAAGTACGTGAAAGAGGGAGGGTGTAGAAAGAGGGTATAAAGGAGGATGAAGAAGCGAGAAAGACAGTGACGCAGAGAGGAAGGAGGTGGGTGGAGTGAGTGGGATCAAATGAATTAATCGGGAGACTCGTGGGTAATTGAGGATCGGCGAAAAGGGACGAGTGTCGAAGGGAGCCAGGGATTACACGAGTGAGATTTCGTGCTGAAATTGATAGGGACGCTCGGGAGGGTGAAAGTGCCGAAACAATATAAAGTAACGATAAAACGAGAAAAAAGAAAACGAAGAAAAAAACGTACAAACACAAACACCAAAACACACACACACACACAAACACAAACACAAACACACACACACATAGGTACAATAACGATTGTTTGGCAAGTCGCGTCACGAGGGTGATAAAGCGATCAGATCCATGAAATTGGATGGATTAGAGATCGAGGGGGACCGAGTAAATTATTAATCCGATCCGAAATCGGGACGATCGACGTTCAAAATAATATATTTCTACACGAAAATTTCGTCAGTCGGGAATAAAATTCCATCGATCGGTCTGAAGATCGGAGTATTTATTTATTTTTTTCAATCAACGTTCGTAAGCCAGCTTCGCATTTTTCTCTCGTTCCTTTTCGTCGTTCACGAAGTGGAGTGGGGGCAGGGGGTTGTTTCTCGACCATTGAATTCAATAAATTAATTTGTTTCGTGGCACGAATCGGAACTATGGAAGGTACGGGCATAAGGGAATAGGGGTTGAAGGGAGAATTCGAGGGTGAACGGGGGGATGAAGGTGAAACAGGGTGATTCGAAGAGATCAGATGTAGAGCGAGAGGGAAGAAGAAAAATAGAGGAAAAGAAATATGGAACGAGAAGGGCAGAGCGAACGTGATCAAGTCCGATGGACTCGGCTTCCTCCCATACGCTTTTTCTCTCTCTCTCTCTCTCTCTCTCTCTCTCTCTCTCTCTCTCTCTCTCTCACTTCCACCTCCACTCGGCGGCTGAAAAAAAATCAACCCCCACATCTTCCGTGTATAGTCTTTTTCCACTTTTCTCCTCTCTCTCTCTCTCTCTCTCTCTCTCTCTTTCCTCACCCTTGTCTCTGGCAGAATCCGCGAGATTGAAATGGCAAAGTGCCAGTTCTAATTTATTGGCCTCGTGGCTTTAACGAACGTACGTTTGACCGGCTTTTTACTCGCTCAAAAACTTTCATCCGTGGCCGCATGTACGTACGTACGACTCGTCTCTGCAAGGTTTTCATGGCACTAATATAGATTGCCGAATTGATATATATATATATATATAACGGGTGATCACCACTAATATTTCGCATACCTCGCTGGGAATTTCAAGTTTTCGACGCGATATACCGGGTGTCCCAGTTTTAAGGGATGAAAGTTGTATATGCCGATGGCCTATTTTCCAAGGGATGCATAATGTGTCTACGGTCTTTTTTTTCTGCAAAGGGGGAGGGAGGGGGTAGATAGCTAGAAACTCTGTCAAATCTGTAAATTCTCTCGTTCGAAAGAAGACACCCTTTATAAGGGTTAGACGAAAGGAGGAAGAAGGACGTTCGTCGGAGCGCGATAGAAAGGTCGAAAGAGCTCCGGACTGTGGTGACCCGAACCGTGATAAATCATGGCAAAGAAAGAGAGAAAATTGTCAAAGGCTTCTCTGGCTTTTAATCCTTTTCCTCTCTCTCTCTCTCTCTCTCTCTCTCTCTCTTTCTCTTCCAGTATCCCTATTTCGCGTCCTCTTTCTACGAGTTGACCGGTGCATAATAATTACAAAAAAATAGGCCAGAGCATAGAAAAACAGCAAGAAACCGGAAACAATCAATTAAACAAAAAGAAAACAAAAGAAACAAAAAAGAAACGTTTTTTCTTTTAATTTTATTTTTATTTTGGAAATTAACCCTCGAGTGTCCGAGGTCTACCTGAATTCGTAAAAGCACTTCTACGATTTTCGTACGCAATTTTATTATTTCCATATATTTCGAAAAAACAAACAAACAAAATGATTTCGTCGTTATTTTTCAAAGGTGACCTTAATTGACTTCGGAGTACAAACAATTAAATCCCCGTTGAAGATACATTTTTGTTTGTCCGGTCTGGTTCGTAAAAATTCAAAAATCGTAAAACAAAAAGAAAAAGAAAACGAACGTCCGAGGTAATTATAATTAACGAGCGAACGAACGGGCTAGTACGAATTACCGATATGGACAAAATGAAATGCGTCATTATTCATTATGAAATCGAGTATCAATCAACGAAACGCGCATCGCGATTCATTAATTAAAAGATTTTGTGGCGCATGTCGGGAGTTAAAAGGAAATCAATGATGATACACGAATACGCGTATCGCGTATAACCGTACGCGTATAGATAGATAGATAGATTAGCATGAGAGCTCGATTATGCTACTGACGAATGGACACTCGTATACGGCAAAATCGTTTTGAATTAACCCCAGAGCTTATCTGGATGACTGGCCTGGCTCGTTGCCTACATAGGCCTAATATAGTACTGAAAAGGAGAGAGAGAGAGAGAGAGAGAGAGAGAGAGAGAGAGCGAGAGAGAGAGAGTGGGTGATGGAGGAGGGGTAAAGGGGTAGGATGCTGTTGGTTATACACCGCTGTAGCAAACCCACAGGCGGCGGTGGTTTTCATCTCTCAGTGCCTGCTGCTGTTTGATTTAGAGCCCGGAATTTACGTTCGTGTTATGTATTTGTACAGAATGTTGAGTCACGAGGGTGGCGAGCAACGTGCGTATATACACGTGTAACGTAACTCGGCCAGCTCGCAATTTTGTAAAACAAAAAAGCACAACAAATGGTCCGAATCGAGACACAAAGCTTTAGACGTAATTTTTTTTACAAAGTTCTCTTTACGAAACGTGTAGATTCCTCAATTTTTCCACCATTACGTAACGTCCTTCAACGACGTTTCTCACCCTCCATGTGTTTTCCAACCGAAGAACGTCGATGATAAATTCGAAGAATTTTTAACGACGGAATAATCTTGTTTTTATTTTATTTTAAATTTTGTTAAAACGTAGGAAAATAAATTTCACCCCCGTGATTATGTTCGAAATGAGGTCATTGATCGTTAGACGAATACGTGAATTTTTATTTTATTTAATTTTTTTCATCAAATCGAGATAATTATTCATAATAATTATTTTGTTCGTAGAAGCATTTTAAATGGTTTATCTTTCGGAGAGAGCGTCCATCTCTGATATGGTTGGGGGGTGGGGTGATAGGGAAATGTACGAGTGACGCGTATAGCAGGCGCGTGTGAGTGTGTAGGACGGAATTGAAATAGAGTGAATCGTGGTGCGAGGGGGTTGGGGTTGGTTGAAACAGTTCGCGTGACACGCTACCGTATGTGCCGGTGATAAACAAAGCACTTGCTCGTATCTACCGGGTGCATCCATCACTCGTCCACAATACGTACGTATATACATATATATTTATAATATAGATACGTATATATGCATACGTATATATTCGGTACGGTATGGAGTTTTATGCCGCAGATAGACGAGCAAATGGGCCTCGGTGTGGTTGCATTGCCAGCGGGCATTTCCAGGCTTTTTGCGACGACCTTTCAAAACCCCCCCCAGGCACTTTCTTTTACACAAAGGTGTACGTATGTATAATACTTACTATATATTATTGAAAGATATAAATATTGATTGATATAAATTCGCATTTTTCACCCCCCCGACCCCCCTTATCACTCCCTTTCCCAGACGAAAATTCGTCAACGTCACGTAACGTCGCATAATTTATAATGTTGACAAATTTTCATCACGCGAATGAATAATATTGGTGGCGGGTATTAGGATTCTCGTGTGACCGCGGATGAGTTTCGAAGTTGGCAAGTTTGGGAGGGAACGAGTGTTGAACCGAGACATCAGCCATCGTCTCGGCTTGTGGCTGAGGTTGGTTTAATTTTGAATTTTAATTACATTCTTGTTACTCCCTTGGGGGTGGAGGGGGGGGGGGGTGATGCGGATCCTGAGAGATAAAACGAGGCAGAGAGAGAGAGAGAGGGAGAGAGAGAGAGAGAGGGGTAGAGGGTGGAGAAAGGGTGGTTTTGGGGTTGCAGGGGTGAGTAAAATGGTGATTGTGTCGTGTGGCTTTTAGCGAGCAGATAGTTATCGCTCGTCCTCGTCATCGTCGTCGTTAGGTGGGTGAGAAACAATCGATACAACATTTTCAATCCCCTACCCCCGTCAACCCTTGTACGAAGAACGAGGGATGATAATACGTATCTCGAGCCACCTAACGACACAGGCCTTTTGCCACGATGTCTATAACGATTTCGCATAGAATCGACGAAGAGTTTCTTTTTTTCTTTTGCTTTTTTCTTTACGACGACTTTCGGAAATTTTCATCCCGACGAAGAGAAAGAAAGGGAGAGAGAGAGAGAGCGAAAATAACTATTGGAATACGGGTGGGAGGGTTGAATAAATTTGACAAATAAGTATTTGGATCGCGAAGGAAAAATCAAATCAGGGCATCGTTATGCGAGAATAAACGAGAATTTCTCGTGGTCGTTCCTTTAATTCAAATATAAATGGAAATCGACGTGAAAGGAGATCGTTTTTTTTCGAAACTTTGTCTTTTTCTTTTATTTTTTCTTTACCTGACCGAGTCGACGAGCTCTATTTCTCTCTCGCTCTCTGTCTCTTGTTCTCGATCTCTTGTAACCCAGATGCCTGGTCCGACGGAATTCTCCCTGACTCTCGCAGCAAAGATGTATACCGATATAGGGAAAACAGGGAACATGGAGTTTGCGCACGAGTTCTCTTCTCTTCCCCGGAATAATATTTTCCGATGAAAATTTGCCTTGCAAAGCGTGCAAAAGCACCACCGGTTGACAGAGAGAGAGAGAGAGAGAGAGAGAGAGAGAGAGAGAGAGAGAGAGAGAGAGAGAGAGAGAGAGAGAGAGAGAGAGAGATAGAGAGAGAGAGAGAGGGATGTAGAGATATAGAGATAGAGAGAAAGGGGTGGTAAGTATGTAGAGGGTAGAAAGGTTGGCCACAGGACCGGGGAGGGGCTGCAAGGAGCTCTAACATCGTCTCTGTCGTCGTCTTCGTCTTCGTCATCGTCGTGACGTTGCAACAAATTTCCAGCTCTGCTGCGGCAGCAACGAGGGGATAAGGGTGGAAAACGATGGGGATGAGACATTTGAGTGGAACGAGGGTTGAAAAGTTTTTTTCGAGGAGTGGGCAAAATAGAGAGCGAGAGAGAGAGTGAGAACGAGAGCGTTGGGGGAGTGAGGACGAGGGGGTTGAAAAGAGGGCTAAGAAAAAGTAGGGATGAAGTATTTCACAGTGAGTTGCAAGGGTAGATAATGTCGACCCCCCCAGAGACGACACGTTCGTTTTACGAAAAATGTTCATCTTTCTAAACCCCCAACACGCGAGTCGCCGCTACTACATCGCTACCCCTATTTCTCACCCTTTGCCAAAGACGCACCTCGTGCCTCCTGGGGCAACGCGAGAACTTTCGTTGCTGCTTTTTTTTTGTCGTTCCTGGAACCGGCGGTGAGGTGGGGGAGGGGGGGAGGGGGTTGAGACTTTCTTTTTTAGGTTTTTGTTTTTGGTAAGCGCGGAGCAAGTTCGCGAAGGGTAGCGGAGCTAAGGGGTGGTTCGCACGAGAGGCATCCATCATCGTCAAAATTCGCGGGGTTGGTACGGGTGGAGTTTTGCAATTTTTCCAACCAACGGAGACGACGAGATGCAAGGATAAGAAACAAAAAAATAGTGTAATGGCTTGACCCTCGTCGAGTTCCCGACAAGGGGTGGATTTTTTTTTTTTTTTTTTTTTTTCCCTCGTAGTTTTTCCGTCTCAAATAATTTTCTCGTTAAACTCTCACGTAGACCCGTTGGCTTCTCGTTCTTACGGGAACGCGTGTACGAGGCGAGATCGAATTACTCGCGCCCCATTAGACGTAAGTTTTGTACGCGCGAGAGAATAAAAGCTGACGTAAGATATTATTTTCTTAAATACAACGGTCGTTGGTGTGAAACACGATATATAGACGCGCGAATATAAAGAATTCCCGGGGGGATGTTTGAGGGTGCGCGTTGTGTTTCCGTCACGTGACTTTGTAATGTTAATAAACTCGAAGGATTCTACCGATATCGCCGAGAGATTGGAAAGTTTTATCGTAAAGAAAAAAGAAACGAACCAGCCGAAGATACGAAGGATTGGCAACGAAGAGGCTGAAAGGGGTTGGTCGAATTTTCGTTACGCTCGATCTTCGCCAATAACGCCTGAATAACGAATGAAAAACAAGCTTAAATAAACAATTAAACGGAACAACGAACTTAAGAATTGTAAATTGTAAAAACGATAAAAAAAAGTTTCGTCGCGAAGAACGATTATTTCGTATTAATTAATGATAAGAAAAAAAAAATTATGTTCCTGATTAATTTCACGATCGTTATACATAATTATTTTCTCATCGTGTAAGAACAGTGCGTGTTAATTTCGAAATAAAGCAGATCGTCGTAATCGTTTCGCGTCGGAGTCGGGATCGTTAAATTCACCCCTATTTGTTTTTTTCTTTCTTTTTTTTTCACGGAGGTGTATTATTTTTTTTACATCTTTTTTTTCGAGCCTCTCTCCCCTTCGTCCTTGTTTCACGAGTTCCCGGAGTTATGATCCGAGCTTCGTATGTAGGTCGCATTACGGAGTAAGACTTTCGAGACTCTCGTGGTGCCTCGAAAAGCGGTGGAGCATAGTAGGGCACGCGCTAGAGGGAGAGAGAGAGAGAGAGAGAAAGAGAGGGAGAGAGAGAGAGGCTGTTTCTTCGTTTTGTCTCATCCTTTGGACAAACTCGAGGAAATTTTGTCGAGGCAATCGAGCGCGAGGCGCGATGACATAGCACGCGCTATGACCGAACTGTGTGCTGAAATGTCTCACGCACCGCTTGTTTTTCCTATCCCCGCCTTCTCGGCCCCTCCATCGTTCTCGCTTGAATGAGCTCGCTCGGATATCAACCCCTTGCTCTACGGAGGGTTCGTCGAATGGCCCTGGATGATGGCAACATCAGCTTGTTTCTCGCCTTGTCCTTCCCGCCGTGTGGTTTGTACTCCTACTAATATATGTTCTCGCACGTTTGTATTTGTATAACCCGAGAGGGGAGGGGGTGGGGGCTAGGAGAGTGCTTTGACGCGAGGGTGTATGTGCATGTGTGTGAGTTTGTGTCATAAATAAATGTGCACCTGTCGTAGATCGTCGGTGAGAGATGGATTTGAGGGTGGCTCGTGTGAAAAATTATCAGACCCTTAACGACGAGGGGATGACGATGTGTAAAGGATATAAAAAAAAGATCTTTGCTACTCGTTGGTGATCGAGTTCCAACGTATTTTTTTTTTCTTTTTCTTTCGAAGGTGAAATTTAATCGAAGAAAATATAGTGTTGAAAAAGGAAATCCCATTAATATTGGCCAATTTATTTTACAGGGGTGTCGATACAAGAGTGGTTGAAACAAATTATGGAACGAGGGAGGGTGATACGTTACGAGAATCTTGCTTATGACGATCTGTCGATTAATAAAAGAAAAAGGATGTATTTGATTTTTTGTTTTAAGGGGAAAAGAGGAATTGAAGACAAGGTCGTCTGACCCAAGAACGATATTACTACTTGAATTTTTTGTCTACGTCGGCTAGAAATTCTGGGTTTGGGTTAAGTATCGATTTAAGGTTGGCACGTGAATAATAACGAGTACCTTAATAACGATGTATCAAGAGAGAGAGAGAGAGAGAGAGAGAGAGATGTTACGTCTGACCAAACACCGCCTGTACCACTAGCCCCGTTTTTTTTTTAAAGCCCTGATTTCTTTCGCCTTACTTCCTTTATCTCGTAAATTCACAACGAAAATCCTGATTGATTTCCATAACGTTCTACGCCCCCGGAGTGACTTTCGATTATATTTCAATGGCTGAAAAAATTGAAAAAATAAATTTCTTATGTATATTTGTGATTGTTTTTTTTTTTCTCGGACAATATCTCGTCCGGCGAAATTTCATCGATCCACGAAAGGCATTTACGACAGGCGCGCCGCAAATTTTAATTGGAAAATCCTATATATTTCCGATATATTCGATGATTCTCGGGACGAAAATATATTTTTCCGCTCGATAGTTCACGTTGCTCGTTCGACGAAGGTGGTTTATTACGAAAAAATCAGACGACGTCGATCGACGGGACCTGTCGGCGAATAAAGTTCGTACGAAATTCGGGAATTTCGAGAAATTTCGTTGCCTGGGCGTTGCCACGCTGTTTTTTTTTTTTTTTCTTTTTTTTTTCATTCCTCTATTCGCGGACGAGATTACACGGGCGTCGAGCACGAGGCAAACGTTATTCAACATCAAACAGAGAAAATTACTTTGGCGCGTGCCACGTCGTCACGTGCATCGTTTATTTTCGTTCTCGAATTTTTTGTTCGTTCTTTTTTTTCTGTTCTTTCTCGCGAACCCTCCTTCGATTCGCGAGGGCACGAGGCATATATATATATATATATATATATATAGAAAGGAACGAGATGACGGCGGTGAATTTGATGCTATTGCGGGGATGCGAAGAGCGAATTATCTCGTGACAGCTCATTCCTCGTGCGGTTCTGTCTCTTTCTCTCTTTCTCTCTTGCCACTCACACTAGGAAATACCAGAGGACCTCTCGTTTGCCCCAAAAATCCGTACCGAAAAAGAAGAGGAAACGTTGTTTCGTTCCCCCAATGTGGGTTGGTTGACGAAAAAGAAGAAAAAAAATCGGTGAAAGATTACCGGCCATCGAACGATATAGATGCTTCGGTCATTTGTTTTTCTTTTCACGATCGACACCGCGCGAGACAGAACGGGACGAAACGAAGGTGGAGGACGAAGCGAGAAATCTATCGAGAAAAAAAAGTCTCGTTCTTCGACGTTACATTATGAATTTATACTACGAATTTTATTTCGATGAATTTATAACGACGTATTGTTCCTTCAAATTATTTATCTTCCTCTCTTTTTCGTAAAATTTATCGTGAAATTTTCTTCTTTTTCTTTTTTAAAATATTTAAATATATTTCTATTTATAGATTTGAAAATAATTTCGATTTTGAAAAATTGTCGAACGATTATTTCGTAATATTTAGGGCAACGATTTGATAAATTTAAGGAAAATATAAAATTGAAAAGTAGCGGATCACCGGAACGTAATTGGAAAAAGCTCGTCGCGTGGCGTGAGAAAAATCTCCTTTTTTCAAAGATGAGCGCCTCGCGAGCACGAAAGATCGATGGAGGAATCTTTTGACGACGTCGACATCGATCAAGAGGAGGAACAAAAGTTCAACGGAGACGAAACGAGGACGAAGGAGAAAAGTCGATGCCACCCTGGGCAATCAGCGTCGACGCGGGGGTGGAAAAAAGCAAAAAACAAAAAAGTTAGGGCGCGATATTTGTTTTAGAATTCCTACGCTTTACCGAATATATCGAAGTGGCAAAGCGTTTGAAATCTGAACCGAATGAGCGCTACGAAACGTCTACGTAATATTTCTACGTACAATCGTGACCCTCGAGAACAAAAGGTCACGAAGAAACGCTTCGTGAAAATTTTCTTTTAAAACAAATATTATCGTCGATACGAAAAATATTCGGCAAACGAAAAAAAATGTCGTCTAAATGGGGTCGGACACGGGGAGAGGGTGAGAATCGCGTATAAATATTTTCATCTATATATTTTTCCTGTGAATTTTTCTTAGCTCCCTCATGTTGATTTTTCTCGATCTAATCTATACGCCCCGTATGCGGACACAATTTTCCTTTCGTAGTTGAGATGGGCAGGCCAGAGGAAGAGAGAGAGAGAGAGAGAGAGAGCAAGAGAGCAAGGGAGAGAGAAATAACTTTGAGATCGACGAAGGGGGTCAAACATCGAAATACGTAAACGTAACACACGCAAACATATATACATGTAAATTCGAGGGTGGCCTCTATGCCTGCCCTCGAATCGAGAAATATGGGGAGAGAGAAAGTTGGAAAGGAAAGGAAGAAAAAAAAATGTAGAAAGCCAGTTGCAAAAGAGAAAAGAAAACGAGCAAACACGACTTGCCGGAGAGAACTCCACTTGATTGCTCACTTATTTGATTTGACTGCCTTTTTATCTTCCCCCTTCTCCAACGCTGTTCTCTCGAACGACGTAAACACGCTAAACAAGACGAACATGTTTACGCGCATATCTATATGCATGCATATTTTTTTTTCTTCTCCATAGAGAAAGGACGAGATTGCTTGGCAAACTCTTTGGGCGTTTTTTCGCTGGTCCCTCCTCCTCGAACTGTCTCTTTTATATTTTCCTGCCTCGTTGCGACGTCGTGTATAAGTATCGTTTCAATATTCTTTCAGGAACGACGAAACTCGGTCAGGGGGTCGGGACAATTTTTTATTTCTCTTTATCTCGTTCTTATCGTCGAATTTGTTTTTCCTTTTTTCTTTTTCATTTCGATCCAATTATCCGATTTTTTCGTTATACGGGATCGATGTCTTAGGGGTAGTTCGACATTTTTGTTTGTAACGTCGTCATTTAAGTATCGGAGGTTTGATTGAATTTTTTAAACGTTAAGAAAATAAAAATGGATAGAATGATTTATGAAAAAACGTGGCCTCGTTTTCAAGGATTTTTAATTGGGCGGGGGAGGAGATGAAGGAAAAAAGCTTTTTAGTACGAGGACGATATACGATGTTTTTAAATATGAGTATAAATGACGAATCTATAGATAGATCTTTTCTCTCAATCAAATTAGCTATCGTACCGAAAGATTCTCGAAGCCTCAATCTCCATCGTAATTTCTATTTCAAGCAGTGTGCAAATTAACTCCCTTTGTGAGAGAGTTCCCGCATCGATATTCATAGAACTCTTCTTCCCTTCAGCTTCATCTTTCTCCTCTCCCTCTATCGCTCTCTCTCTCTCTCTCTCTCTCTCTCTCTCTCTCTCTCTCTCTATTTCACTCACTCTCTCGTACTCAAGTATGCTTCTTCCCCGATAAGTGATATAATTGAATATTCAGGCATCGAAATCTTCTCGTGGCCAATAAACGATCTCAAATTAGCCTCTTTTGCCGCTACTATTATATTACCGCGAAATTTATCTGATTTATTCATAAAGCGAGAGAAAGAGAAAGAGAGTACGATAACAGAACGAAGAAAAAAGTATGAAAAAAGTGGGCATAACTAAGTCTTTGCGATCGACTCGTTCTAGATACGCTCGACTCCAACTCGATTATTGAATATTCACCAAGTTATTATTTTTCTAATAACGCGTATAAATTAATTCTATTTGCATTCGTCTCTGATCGATAATTGTTTGTTTCATAGCAGACGAGAAAGAAAAAATCGAGAAAAAACGATTCTCTTCGATAAAAATTGTGTAAAAAAGCAATGGAAAAAAATCAATATTTTAAGTTACGATAAAATTAATAAATCCTCCATATGAAAAATTACTATTTGTGGGAAAAATCGATTAAACTTGAATTCCTCGTTTAATCGAGGTTGATGATATTATGCTTTAATAATTTCATTAAATATTTTTAATTGTTATAATCAATTGTCCAAGGACGCGTTTAACGAGTAACAAGTGGTACGATCGTTCACGCGACCAACAGCGTTATGCCCTTGGGACCCTTCGTGTTCCCGAGCGATAACGACAACATTATCAATAAGGTATCTCGTTATCGTTCGTGCAATCGTGAATTACCTTGCACCCGATGACCTACACCGTCCCCATCGTTTCTATTTTTTGTCTCGTCAACGATCATCTCTCTCTCTCTCTCTCTCCGTCTCGCGTTCTTTAAATATATTTTTATACGCTCGTACATACCTACATATGCAAAATCGCCCTGATCTTTTCGACGTGACGTCGATGATTAAAGAAGAAAGAGAGAGAGAGAGAGAGAGAGAGACGATGCTTTCTAAAGAAAACAGAAAAAAAAGCGAACGAACACGTGGGAAAAGATGAACGACGAGAGGGACCTCTCGTGGCAAAATGGAGGGAGGACAGGGGAAAAAACGAGAAAGAAAAAGAGAGAAGATAGATAAAAAAAGGAAAAGAAGAGAAAAAAAGGGAAAAATGCCCGACAGAGGGTTGAGGATCGACAATCGAGGCCTAGCTTGGCCAGAACAATGAGTATGTACGGAACAAAGAATATCGAGAGCTCAGGCTGTAGAGTCGCCGTAGCGTGGAACACGGCGGAAGCTAGAGCGTGGACTCAATTAGTGGATGTGACTATACGTCGCTTCCCCTCGTTCAACGATAAAGGGAGGATCGACTCGCGTACGATCCGAGTACCAACTATATCGTCCTATATCGTACATTGTGTGCACAGGGCCGGCGAAAAAAGGCCCGCGTATAGATATAGAAAGCACAAAAAAAAAAAAAAAAGAAAACATCGTCTATACGAGGGGTGGAATATTTAAATAATTTTAAAAAGGGCTTACACGTCCCAAAAGCACCGTTGGATTTGTTTTTGCATTCGAGAATAATATTTTCTGTTCACACTAAAAATACTTAATGGAGATAATATAGATAATTGAGACGATACAAAATAGAAATAATTAATTAAATAACGAAAATTAAAAAAAAAATGCTGAATAAAAATAAATGAATAATTAAACATTTCTTTTGGTTGAAAACGAAAAACAACGTTTTCGGGATATTTTTGTTCCGTAACGACGAAAGATCGTGAGATCGAAGCGAGATCTTTATCGCGCTTTGTTTCTTTCGCGATGAAAGACGGGGGTTTTGTTTTTCGTTTTTTGATTCTTCTCGACGTTTCTCGTTTCCTTTCGTCGCTGCGCTACGATCAAAGAGAAAACGTGTTTCCGGCTAGGGTGCGAGAAGGAGAAAACGAATAGAGAGAGAGAGAGAGAGAGAGAGAGCGACAGATATTCGGCTTGGGGAAATGAAAATGAGTAAGAGCTTGGGAGAGAGAGAGAGAGAGAAAGATATTTCCAAATAAAAAAGATATAACGCCCGTTCGTAAAACACCGAGGCAATACGAATCCTTTCGTTTCTCACTGCCAAAGGCAAGAGGGAGAGAAATGTGACGAACGGCTCCCCGAGGTATGCAGGAAAGAAAAGAAAAAAAAAGTAAACAAAAAAAAAACGCATGGAAAAGGAAAACGAAAAGGAAAAGAAACCGCGTAAAATGGAAATACGGAAACGAGTCAAAGGCTGTGCACCTCTAAGAATTCTGCACACCAAGCCATTCTCTCTTTCTCTCTCTCTCTCTCTTTCTCGCTATATATATAATATTGCCTTCAATGTCTAAAAGTCAACTTGAGCCATTGAGTCAGAAGGAGTATGGCAATCTCCGCGACAACACTTTTCACTAGAAATGTATAGAATATATTTTCGTGACTCTTTCGTATCCGCCTGTACCATACAGCTTATAAATAGAGGATACTAACGTTGCCCTACGGATATTGGTAAATCTTGGAAAATTCGAAACTCCGGGAAGGGAGAAAGAGAGAGAGAGAGAGAGAGGAAATAAGGATGAGAAATATAAAAAAACACTTGATCAGACTGTCTATATTTTTATATGTAACCTGCTGTATGTTTTTCCACCCTCTCGAAGCTACCAACCCCTCTAACCCAACCTCCTGTTCTCGTGATTCAAGCAACTGTCTGATATTTATATCGTTCGTAAATAAATAACAATATTTAAATTAAATATACGAAGAAAAACGAAGATTCGTTCATTTTTCGTTCACGGTAAATAAAAATATTAGAAATAAAATATGAAAAATGAAAATTTCGTTGAAACGTAAAAATTGAAAATTTTTCAAAATCATTTTATATAAAGATTTAATATAACGTTAAGAATCGTTTGTACACGACGAGATAAATGTATCGATTGTTCCAAAATCTTGTTCGTTCGAGCAAATAAATCGTAATAATAACAAAACAAAAAACAAAACACCCTTTATTTGGCCATATCGAACGAAAAATTTTATCGACGTTAAAGCAGCCTCTTAGAATCACTTTTTTTCGTTACCGTCTTTCTTGGTCGAGTATTTCTAAGGTGAATGGATCGATGGATAGATCGTGGAGGGGAAGAGGGTGAAAAAGTTTTCACCCCTCGTTCACAATATCAACCCTCTCGCTCTATACTCCCTCGTTTTTAACACGACGCGAGGGATGTTTACCGTACATAATACAGAAGCCTCGACGCTCTTGAACGTATATCGAAAATGTGTGACTGCCTGACCGGCCTTTTTTTATTTCTAAATCGCGTCCGTGCGTAGTGGATGGTCGAGGTTGGATCGTGTCGAACGATGATCTCATCCCCATGGCGACGGCGCTGCCTTTCAAATCTCAGGGCGTCAAACTCGACTAAAAGAGGAAATAGAATATCGAGTACTCGATAATAGTGAGATCGATAGGGTCAACCCCTTAGCCACCCCTTACCCTCACCATTTTTCAATGGTCTTCCACGTGAAATTCTCATCGTCTTTTCACAGTTTTTCCTGTGGTTTCTTGACCCTTCTCCCCTGTTTTTTAAAAACTTTCTATCGTTTCCACCCTGTCTTTCCTATCGATTTCTCTCTCTCTCTCTGTCCTTCTCGCGAGGAAAATTGCATCCTGGTGAATCTACTCGACGTAATACAATCTTCTCGAACGATAATATCGTGTCTGAATTATTTTAATTCGTTGCTCGATCGATTCTACGAGACAGAGCTGATCAACAACGGGATACGAACGCTTTTATTCCTTTTCGAAGGTTTTTGTAATTGTCCAACGTCACGGTTCATGGCACATGGGGATGATTAGAATTCAACGAGATTTATAATATATATATATTTGTTTTTAAATAGAGAAAATTAATTATATCCTCAATTATTTTTCTCCTCACGAATATCCAATCTTTTTATTATTATATACATTTTATCAAATGGGGTAACTTTTACGGGGGTTGTCGGTATCACTTACTCGTCGATCATTTTCAACCGCTCGTTTGTTCATCCTCTCTCGGGTAATCCGTGGCTCGATAAGGGTTGCGAGAAAAAAAGAAAATGTCCACGAGAAAAAAAAAACGAAAAAAAAATGAAACTTATCTGGGCAATTCGGACAAGGATGGTGACCCTATAACATCGTCGGCCGAAAATCCTTTCGCGGCCTATACCACAAATCCGACAAAAACGAGCGACTACTAACTGGCAGATCTATCCTCGGCTTATACTCTTTACCACTCGTCGATCTCTTCTCCTCGTCGTCGTCGTTACGATACGAAACTTTGTGCTTTTGGTCATCCCCTATACCACCATAATGTCTCATAAACACGGGTTATACTTTCTGACTCCTCGGTCGAAAAAATGTGTGTGTATGTGAGAGAGAGAGAGAGAGAGAGAGATTCTTCTGTTATACCGGAAATGTACGATATAGGTGGTATAAAGTGCCACATAAAGTATACGTCCTTCGTATACACTTATATATATGACTACAGGTTTTATTTCCCGAGAGCTTACAGGGAGAGTAGACGAGAGTGAGCAGGGGTTGGAGGGTAGGAAAGAATAGTTGATAGCGTAAGCGACAAAAAGGACATTTCTCGTATACCTTCGACTCACTGATCCTCGTTACAACCACTGGTCTTTCTACCCTGCCCTTCTGCCACTCGAGTATCCACAACGATGCAGTTACTACCACTTAAGGGGTTTATCGTGAAAAACCGATTTATCGTTTCAACGGATTTCCGTTGTCCCTTTCCCAGAGCCCGAACGACTTTTACTTCCCACCCGCCGACTCGATTTATTTTTATCCTCATTCGGCGATAATAATAATAATATTTATCGTCGGCGTTTTATCGTTGTTAATTTTTTTCAATTAAATTGTCTTTTTGTTCGTAAAATACGATTTATAATCGTATCTCGACGTGTAATAATAATAATAATAATAATAATAATAATAATAATCTGGAGAAGCATTGAACAATTTTCGTTAATAATCTGTTGGTATTATTGTTATTATCAAGAATTAACGAAAGGGTTGGTATTTTCAAGAAGGACGACATGTTTTTATTCTTCGGTATTTTCGTCGTTTCGCAAATTCGTTGAATTCTAGTCGAATACAAATGAGAAACGTAGATAAGGTTGAGATTGTACGTTTCCGGTGTTAAACGGTCCAATGCTTGGTCGGACTCGATCGCGAGTCGCGTTTATCTGTCTCATTATAACACGGGTGATAAAGCAGTTTGAAAACTATTTCAAGAACGACGATGAAAAAGGGGGGCAAGGTATGAGGCCGGATTGAAGAACGAGGCAACAACACGAAGGGTCGAACGGTCGGAGGGTGAGAAGAGAGAGGGTTGTGTCTCTGTGCGCTCGTGGCAAGGGGTGAGGGGCGAGAGAGAGGGGGGGGTAGAAAATTCTTCGAAAGGGTGTGTGGGTTGAGGACGACACGCGAAACGATTTCAGGCTCGTTAGGAACGTCGTGCGCGTGGGAAATACCCTACGAGTTAGGGGTGTGGCCTTTTCACCCCTTTTCTCTCGTGGCCACTGGCCCTCTCCATCCCCCTCCTCATGGTCTTTCTCTTAATCCTCTTCGCTCGCTCGACTCGCCGACACGCTAACGCATTCAACAGGGGAATTTTCTCACGTTAATACAGGCTCGCGTGACCTTTTACCAAAACAACCCTTGTTTCAATTCCATCCCTTTTCTTCCACTCGTTTATTTCGTCTTTTAAATAATTCCATCGCTCTCCACCCTTACTATAACTTCCACTCTCCGGACTCGACGAGGTCTCGCAAGTTGTTAATCGCACGAATTAAACCCCCGTCCATCATACATACTTTTACTCTCACGAGGCTTTGATTCAAATTTATAAAAAAACAAAAAATGAAAACAGAATTTCATTCGGAAAAAAAAGAAATCTACGAACATTTTTCTGTTCTAACGGATTGGCTAAAAGTTACGATAATAAATATTCATACGTGGCGAAATTTTCGATTTCAATGGCCATGAAAATATCAGCCACCCTCCCCTGGCCCCCTATTAGCTCGAATCCGAAGCGAAGGGGGAAAAAATTGTAAAGAGAAAGGAAAGAAAGGAAACAAAAGTTCATCGTAAAAAAGGTAGCGTAGGACCAAGTACGTTAATGATGAAAAACCGTGTTCTCTGGGGTGGGAGGGGGAGGGTTGCAAAATTTCGTACACGTCCAGGCGTACCTATCTGGTATAGAGGTAAAAGAGAGAGGGGAGTGAGTGGAATGAGACCATTAATTATGTAGTGGCACGTAGAGGCGAGGCACTCGGCAGGAAGCTCACGTCGAACTTACAGGCCAAGCTGTGATTTATCACTCCAACCTGAACTCGCACCCCCTCAACCCCTAACCCACCCCATCCCCCGAGCTATCCCCCTCGCTCCAATTGCGACAATATAGAAACACCGCGAGAGAGTTTTCCCGGTCGACTCCAGCATCGCGAGCAACCCCTCTTTCGCCCCGTGCCCTACCACTCGCTACTCTCTTCACCCTCTCGTTTTAACCTCCTCCTCCTCCTCCTCCCCCCCTCCCTGTCATCCACCCCTCCTCTCGCCTAACCTCGGTAGTCGTTCCGACAAGTGCGATACTCCAAACTGCGTCGCATCGATCACAATTAACTCGAGTAATTGGCTCGAATACGATTTACGCCTCGATGCTGGCAGGAAACCTTCGTCGTAGTTCGCATATACTACTATCCTCCCTTTCGACCTTACCGATCGCCCCCTCGCCTCTTCATAATCAACCTTCGAATTTACGGAAACGCTCGTATTCCCACGACTTCGAATATTATGATTATAATTATACTTTTCATTTACGACAACGTTACATTTGTCAGAGAGAGAGAGAGAGAGAATGCATGAATGAATGATAGATTTTATTATGCTTTAGCACGCTCTGAGGCAAATATACATAGTGGTGCAATGAAAACAAATAAATCTTATACTTAGTTTATATATAAACTTATACTTACAATTAGATATATAGACATAAATGTGGTATAGGGTGGTGGAGAGAGAGAGAGAGAGAGAGAGAGAATGATCGTTGGTGAGGTTTACTTTTTTTCTTTCTTGGAAAAAATGAGACACCGAGGGAAGAGTGGTTGGAAGATCTTCGAGCAACGAGACGATCGCACGGTTGACTAATAAAATTGGTCCCGCACGGATGAAATTTAATAAGGGTGACTTGTTTTTATTGGCTAAGTGGTGACGACACGGGGTTCGTTACTTTTGAGATACGAGAATTGCTTCCGATATTATGGGAGGATGCGGGAGGGGGGGGGGGGGGGGGGGGGTCGTTGTGTTACTTCGGCTTTTTCGTTCCTCAGCCGATCGTCTTGAAATTCAGCGTCTTGAAAACAAAAACAACGCTCGAGTGAAATTAAAAAATAATAATAAAAAAATGTTATAAACAGAGAGCGTAAGAAAGAAAAAAATACAATAAAATATAATTTTTAAAGAAACGAAGAAAATTGAAATTGAATTAAATAGACGAAAAAATAAATAAATAAATAAATGAATAAAAATAAATAAAATTGAAGTGATATTTGATAAATAAGAAAATAAATAAATCGAATTGCGCGTGCTTCCCTCGCGTCAACGAAAAGTGTGATGAAGTAGGTGCAAACGTGCGGGTAGGGGGTCGTATGAGTTAATGGATTGCGAAAGAAATGAACGATGAACGAATGGGGAAGGAACAAAAAGGAAAGATAGCGAGTCGCAAACTCTCAAGCCTGGCTTTCGTCGTCTTTCTCCCCCCCCCCCCCCCCCTCCCATCCCACACTCCATTCAACATATTTCCAATAAATAAATCGAAATGTGCGATCGTCGATATGAAAAATGACGAGACTACGTTTCGGTGAAAAAAAGAAGGTCTCGAGGGTGGAATAACGAAAAAAAGAGGGATGAAGAAGGGGGGGGGGGGGAAGGAGGAGGTGATGAAAGAAAAATGCGAAACGCTATTTCTATATCTCTGATTACTTACGACCAAGAATCATCCCTCCCTCCGTCATGTGCTTCATCGCGAAAAGTCTTAAAACCACCCTCTTTGACACCTTCAACCCTCTCGAACATTATTCATTTATGTTTCGGTGACGTAAAAATTCTTTTTTTTCATCCAACCCTCCCTCGCTTTTGATATTTGTATGTATGGATTGCTTTTTGCAAGTGTGTGTGTGTGAGTGTGCGCGTGTGTGTGTTTCACAGTTTGCGTTATACGCTCTACTGGAGTGGCAAAACATTTGTGTGTAAATTGAATTCAACCCTCTCTCCCTCTCTCTCTCTCTCTCGTATTCATTCTCGGTGCCTTTTGAATTTTCTCTAACCCGATAAACCTGAATACTGCAACAGAATGCTCCGCTAAACGGACCAGCAGTCCCCCCCCCCCCGCCCCGTTGCATCGCTTTTTGCCGGAAGCTGAGAGTGACGGAAAATATTTTTCGCTTTGACCGGACGAAAGTCGCGTTGATAAAGTAACGAAACGAATGAAATTATTTTCGAGCGAAAAAAAAAGAGGAACAAAAATGGGGGTAGTTTTTTTACCGAATTTTCAGAAGTAGGAGGAAAGTCTCGTCGGGTCATGGGTGATTTGAGATTTCGTAAATTCTTGATATTGCACGAGAGCGTGTATAAAGAGGGGTGCGACAATGAGGGATGAATCGAAAAATTTGTAAAAAAGAATGATTATTAATCGAAAAACTAAAAAAAAATTGTAAAATGAAAAAAAAAAACGTAAAATTTAAAGATCGCGATTATCCTGGCAAATTCAGGTCCTTTTCATCCCCTATTTTCACCGTTTCTGGTATAATGTCGTGGCACCTGCACAAAATTCTCTTTAAACGAAACAACCCTCGACAATGCAGTGGCACCCTCGTCTCGCACCCCCCAAACCCTCGTAGAACCTCTCTCTTTCTCTCTTTTGCACAAGACTTTCTCACTCCCCCCCCCCCCTCTCTCTCTCTCTCTCTCTGTCTTCTCGTTAAGCCTCGCTCTCGCTTCGCTTTTTCTTCGTGCCTGAAAATTCGTGCCGAGGACCCTCGACCTTTTCTTCTTTCATCTTAATTTCGCGGAAACGAGAGCGAGCCCGCGGAGGGTGAACGAGAGGATGCCATGGGGCGAGCACTTGGCGTGACCGTGTAGAAGGTAACAAAAAGTGCTCACAGGTTTTTTACCTGCCTCCCTTACTTGTCCCAGTACTAAACTTTATACGTATACATATATATCTGTATCTATGTGTGGGCGTGTATGTGTCAGTGTGTGTGTGTATATTGGTGTAGATCGAAAGTTATATAGCTTGCTTTGAGTAATTAAATGGGGTTTTTAGGTTTTAAAGGAAGAGTCAAGTTTACTTGGACGTAAACTTTTCTCTTCTCCTTCCTCGTCCGAACGAATCCATTTTTTGTTTAGTTTCAAGCATAAACCTCTCGTTCTTTAACGTCTTTATGTAAAAACGGATTGGGTTTTGTGAACGATGATGAAACAAAAAAGAAGAGTCGAATGATGAGAAAATGTTTGAGACTCGTGAAATACCACGAATTAAAAAAATATTATAAAAACTTGAAATTGTTTTGAAAAATATCGACATTTTTCGTCGTTAATAATTATTCGTTAAGACTTTTTTGATTTCGAGAAGCGAGAAAAAAATGTGTCAGAGGGATGAGACCAAAAGAATTAAAGATCGGGTTGAATAATTCATCCCTTAAAAATATATATACGTGCAATATGTACCCCGTATATAAAAAGTGTGACGATGCATTTACAGGGGCCTTGTGAGAGAAATGCTGGTTTAGAGAAAGAAAAAATTAAATTCGACTTCAACAACAAAATCCTTGGCCTAGCCGGCAACCTCTCGGCCTCTTTCTCTCACCCGTGCACGTGTGCGCAAAACAAACACTTTCGATAACAACGCGAACACATCGACAATGGCGAAATACGTAGCTTAGAATATATTGAAGAATAAAAATGAAAAAAAAAACCAGGTTACGCGTCATAAATATTAATAATATTGAAATACAAATTGACCGACCGTGGGGTGCTGTGAGAAGCGGGGTGAGCACGGAATAAAAAGTGTCACGTTTTGCATCACTGCATGTATACAAGTGTGAAAAAATCGGAAAAAAACATTTTCAAACCTGCCCCCATTTTTTCTTTTAAATCGCCCTTTCAAAATTCCATCCCTGCCTCGGGGATCTTCTGAAACCCATCTGCATATTGACTAACGTTTGTTTATCTTCGTTGACCCATTTGTCGTTAAATGGTTGAAATTAACGAAAAACTAATAGGGGCTTGTTTCTTTGGGGGTTGTCAAATTAAAATCCGCATTTCCGTTGGTCGATCCCGGAAGACGTAAATGCAATAATATAGAGTTGAATTCCTGACCCAGATATATCATTAAAGGGGGTTCTATTTGTCGAAAAGGGTGGTGGAGTAGGTAGGGGTATGAAAAAGGTAGAAGGGGGTCAGTGCGTCGATGCTCCCGCGACATGTCCGGGAGTGACGCAATTCGGTGACGATGTACCGTTGAACGCGTATACGTCACGGGAGATCGGAGTTTAGAGGAGGGAGATAGAAATTTTTGAGAACTAGGGGATGAGAAATTCTCGTGCCCTGTATACAATTATAAATTTAATATTAATAACATATATACATATATACACAGGCATATAATAATTATCGCCTTATTATGTATATATTAGGCTGTGTCATTTTTAGGCAACTTTTTTTTTCATCCTGGTAAGAAGCTTTAAACTTGCAGGAAGGTAAAAAAAGAAGCCTGTCCAAATTTCAAATTTTAATATTAATATTTAGAGGTGGCTAAAACTTTTCTGTATTTTCCATTTAAATAACATATTTAAATGGGATATTTTTTGGCATATTTTTATAGAGAATTGAATGTTTTTCAAAAAAGATCTCTTATACTTTTTTGAT
Source organism: Netelia virgata (assembly GCA_951802705.1). Classification (NCBI taxonomy): domain Eukaryota; kingdom Metazoa; phylum Arthropoda; class Insecta; order Hymenoptera; family Ichneumonidae; genus Netelia; species Netelia virgata. Next base: position 44,744,129 of record OX637863.1, on the reverse strand, counting down.
AAACTTGGCCATTCAAATGATATTCGAATGAAGTTCAAAATGTATGAAAATGCATCGTTATTTTAATATTACAGCGAAACTATCGACTCTATTGAAAAACATCTTTTTGTAGATCATTAAAAAAAATATCGATAGATAGTTTTTTAAAGCTTTAAAAACTTAACTTTTGTCAGAAAACTGGTTAAAAAAAATTGATGTGTCATTTTCGTTCACGGTTATTGGAAATAAAGAATAATACGTGAATATTTTGTCCATTTTTTTATAGATATTGCAGCAAGTACGAGCTCATCATAACCAGTTTTCTGACAAAAAATAAGGTTCTAAAGTCTTAAAAAAACATCTATCAATATTTATAAACGATAAATTAATGAATTTTCATAGTAAATTTAATGATCTACGCAAAAGTCATTTGATGTTTTTCAATAGTGTCAATGCTTTTGCTGTAATATTAAAGAAACGATGAATTTTCATACATTTTAAACTTTGAACTCGAATATCATTTGAATGGCTAAGTTTATCAAAAAAGTATAACAGATCTTTTTTGAAAAACATTCAATTCTCTATAAAACCATCCCATTTAAATATGTTATTTAAATGGAAAATACAGAAAAGTTTTAGCCACCTGTAAATATTAATATTAAGAGCTGAAATTTCGACAAGCTTCTTTTTTTACCTTCCTGCAAGTTTAAAGCCTCTTACCAGGATGAAAAAAACATTACCCAAAACGACACAGCCTAATAATAATTAGACAATAATTATATATATTAATAATATTGAGGTGGCGAAAATAAAATTGTATTTTAAAGATAATTACCGAACCATCCGGTGCTTACTTTCTTTATTCGCTCGTCGAATTCGACGTACAATTTTCATTCGATAAAGTTATTTATGATTGGAAAAGTTTAAACGTTTTACCTCGAAGGGATGGTTTTCCGGTATGGGCAACCCCCGTGTGATTGCTCGTGGATCGATGCGAGTGCAGGAGCCATAACAATTTGCGAGCCTGCGAATATATCCTCGCCCCGGTGTAGGTACATAGGTCGTCACTATCCCCATCAGCGATGACGTCAAGCCCTCGGCACGTCGGGATTTGGAGAAAGAGACTCGGGGAAATTCTCGTCCATGCGCACCAATACAAATAACCGTACGGAAATACTATAACGCACTCACCCGAATCCCTCTCGCAGCTGCATCGCCTGATTGAAGCTTTCGAAATAGTGCTTGCGTACCGTATTATGCAAACTAATGCCATTTCGTTACGTTTCGGACGGATTGTACGAGAGACCGGAACTCCCACTTGCTATTTGTAATCATTGAGAATTATATTCCACGTTTAAGCTCTTTGATACAATTATATTGGGACATTTTGCTAATGGCACGTTCGACTCGAAATTTCAAAGCACAAAGGGAACTCGAAATCACCGAGATAAGGGTACTTCGTCACATATTCGTTACATTTGCATTTTGAACCTCAAATCCGATATCGATGGCTCGTTAATTTCAATCAAAAACGGTATCATTATCAACGAACGATTTCCTATGAAACCACAAACTTGTTCGACGCGATCCGAGTCCCAATAAAAATCCCTCGTAAATTATTTTTCCGTGCAACCTTTAGAACGCAACGACATTGAGTACCATAAACAATTTTAAAACTTTGAATGTACACGCGTTGCATACACGGAAATTAATTTGCAACAAGTTACAACAAATTACGTTACAACGAGTTGTACCACCATAGAGCGTTTGTCAAATGTCGATAAAGTTATAAGCGTTTCGGAAACGTATTAAATAGTGACGAGAACACGAGGTGGGGGTGGTGAGTGAGGGGAGTGGAGGGTGCTGCTAGCCATTAATAGATGATTAAATTTCATCGTCGAAAGTTGGTCAGGTAGCTGAAATTAGTGACGGGTGGTCGATGAAAGTTGTCGAGGGTGGGAGTAACGGCGAGGGGTGACTGGACGAGTGTACATGGCATGGTCGTGACGCGCGGACGTATTAATTGTCGGAATAATTATTGTAGGAACGATGCGGGGCAGAAAACAAGGGCTGGGGTTTTCAACGAAGAATGAAGGGTGACGTATATATATATATATTATATATACTTATAAATATCTATATATATATATATATATGTAGAGTGCGGGAGACGATAGAAAGGTTTGTTGGATGCCTGGAAGCTGTTCGACCTACTAGCCAGAGGCGCAGAGGAACCGATGCAAGTTGCATATCTATGTATGTACCGACACATACAGGCGGAGCCTTCGATGTTACGTACGTCTGACCGACATTTCTATCGACACGACGGCTTCCCCGGGGTCCCGACAGGGGCCACACAAACGTGTACGACCCCTTCACCCGTATCCTCTGCCCCTCTGCACCTTCATCCACGTCCCTTCGCCACGAGCGCGATACGTGGAAATCTCGATGTCGGTATAGCGCTTTGGTACGCCCAGCTCGGTATAGCGAGAGAGTGTGTGTGTGTGTGTGTGTGTGAGAGAGAGAGAGAGAGCAATGACGTCAAACGTTCCTCGAGGCAGCCAGCCAGGGCCACCCCCTACTCACCACCCTTGTGGTTGGCATTACTTTAAACCAGCGCACCAGTGTCGTCACCATCGCGAATTACGCACGCGGTTAGCCTCCCTCTCCGATCAAACTTGATAAGGAATGAACACAAAAAAAATAAACAATTAGTAACGCGTCGAGTATGAAAATTGGGGGTAAAATTTGATATTAGGCGATTGAAATTTGACCTCGATTCTGTAGGCGATGTATTATTTGAGAATTTGAGTTGGAAGTGTTAGAGGGATGTTTTTTGCAAAGTTGAGAAAACGTTAGAATTCTGATTAAGTAAATTTTGTAACAGTGGAGATAATCAATGGGATTATTGGGTCCTTTTTCATCTTCGATAATAAAAGGAGGAATGTCATCTTCTGACAGAGTTCTGTCAATCAAGAAGAATCATTTTCCTCGGTTCGATCCTCTGCCTGGCATCCCCTAACGCGAGTAAGGAGCGCTAATGGGGTTAATTTTTCACGTAATCGATGGACGAGAACATCCAGTCACCATCGTCGGCCGGTGATCTGTTTTTTTTTCTTCTTCTTTCTTTCTTTCGTCCCCATCAGAGGTAATGTGCCAAGATTCGACAGAAGCGATCGTCCGATCGTCGTGGTTACACGTAGCGTGGCCCGCTGCGTCGAATTTCTCATCCTCGCTCCAAACTCATTCCCCATTTTCTTCCTTTTCGTTCGCTCGACGGTATTAATGATCGATCGTGAAGCCTTCGCTCTCCTCGGCCGAACCCCCGCGTACACATCTATCCGTGTCTGAGAATCGTCCTGGCCTGGCTCACGATTTATTCTCCCATATAGCCCTTCTTTCATCCCCTCGCTCTTTCCAGTATTTTCTCTCTCTCTCTCTCTCTCTCTCTCTTCTATATTCCATCCAGCCTTGTAACGAGTATACATGTATGTCCCGTCTTCTTCTTCTTCTTCTTCTTCTTCTTCTTCTTCTTCTTCGTTTTCTTCTTCGTCTTCTTCTTGCCTCTTTCTTTTTTCGCATCCAACAGCCCGTGTGCCGTTTTCTGGATATGCTCCGATCTCCTGGGGGGATAAGCGTCGTATCACGTGACCAATTCCCAGGAACGATCGACGATATAGAAAACTCGAGGGAATATCAGAAACGTTAGACCGTGGCATGTCCCAAGGATATCCCCCTTCTATCCCATTCGAAGACCTATATAAATGTGTGTATGGGAGTCGAGGTAAGCTTCCAACTCCCATATAGTATATCTGACAGCCATCACCCTCCACGGGGCTATGCCCACCTTTCGGATCCTGTCTGACTCGGAGCCTTCTTCGTTCTTCCAACTACTCTCGCGTTTCTATTTCTTTTACTTTTTTTTCTTCTTCTTTTTTCTCTATCTTTCTTTTCCTTTCTCTCTATCGTTTTTACGTGAACGATACATATTGTATGTACGAACGGTGAGACCTGTGAACAGTACGTGGTCGAGTGTCCATTACTACCCCGGTCTCTCTTTTGTATCTCACGTATGAGAGATCAAGATCATCGAACACGTATACAGAAAATGTTTCGTCCATAAAAAGAACCGTGCACGGTAAGACTTCGTCTCGTCTCGTCCGAGCAGTTTGTCAGTTTGTGTCCCTTCTGACGTTGACCATAACCATTTCTGACAAGAAGCTTGTATACACAGTCACGATGCCATAATTCACTCGTAAATGGAAGGAACGGTCGTCACCGCTATTTTCCAGCTCGGAGTATGTTTTTTCTTTGCGAAGGTAGCGTCGTTGGTTCACGAATGATTTGTGAAGGACACTTGTCGATTTATGTTCCGTTGCCATGGATGAATTCAACGAGCCGAGATACTTCATAGGAAAAAGAAGATGCGCGAAGCATTCGTCGAGGGTTCGATGCACTCTCTTCACAAGTTCGACCTTTTATACCTCAAGGACTACTTTCAAGTGCTCCGAGGATGGATAACAAATTCCAGGTAGAACGGATTCCGAGTAGCCCTAAAGTGGCTCCAAATCCTGGTTACGATCACGTAACGCCAGCGTCGAATACATAAACCAATAATAACGTACATGTATACATCCTACATCGAGACACAGGAATAACGAGTTTGCATATAGTCCGAAGGGCCCTGTAAAGTCCATACATATCCCACAAGTGCCCACTCCTAGCTCCGTTCAATCTCTGACCTGCGCTTGGCCCACTGAGACGGGAGATCAGGGATGCGGTTGTTTAACCCATCTATATATCGTATACATGTACATGGCTTACCCAACTAACTATTTCACCAGAACCTAGCCTGCTCTTTTAGGGTCAAGTGTACCCGATCCCCGTTACAGATCCCAAATAAAAATGTATCCGTGTCGGATTCTTGGAGGAAATGAAACATTTGGCACCCTCTTCATCCACAATTCCTCGCTTTATCGTAGAAAATTCTTTCCTCTTCGTACAGAGGTACGAATTTTTCCCATGTTACTCGCAATGAAGAACCGGGCTTACCGAGCACCTAAAAAAAAAGATACGATTCCTTAGTTTATCCAGACTCGCAGATCCCATAGGAAATTACGACAAGCCTACGTGAAAACTCGTGGGAACTCACGCGCTATATCAAACTCGGATATTCATTCGAAAATATCCTGGAACGTATCGTATCCAGGGTGAAATCCATAGTACATTTTCCTAGCTCGGTTATGTACGTGGCCCTAGAGTGTCTCCGCTGTACGCATGCTGATCAGTCAAGAGGGATGCAAAGGATGCCAGCAGCTTGCTACGAATGGGCAACAGACACGTATGCCAACAAACTCACCGGTCTGAATTGGTTCGTACATACGTGTGCATGTGACCAGTCCTCCGTATAGATCTTATTTGCATGCAGACACGTGTTGTGTGTTCTTGCTCTACGGGATTTCCTCACATAACATCGTCGAAAGGCCGGTCCAAGGATGCCGGTCCAGGGACAGATCCAAGGGAAGAGCCACGGCGGATCGAGAAGTACACACATGCAGCCCAGTATTCCTTAACCTAACCTAACCTACAATATCGATAAACAGACAACGCGTGTCCACAAGCCTGTCCTTTAACACGTCACACTTACATATTTATACGTTTGCTGTGTACTTGTCCATTGGTACTCGGGATCCAACATCAACACTGGTTTTCCAACAGCCCAATGAGTTCAAGTTTCCTACGTAAAGCTACGGCAAGGTAAATGCGACTGAGAAATTACACGGAGGGTGGTCAGTTGGGTTACTTTACAAAGTTGTGTTAGAGAATCACAGATGGCGCGACATATACCCTTTTCGCGCAAGTTCGATTTCGTCTCAAGTTTTACCGTTCGAATTTGAGACTTAGAACTCAATGTAATTTGGACGGCAGTCCATCGAGAATTGGACGGTGGTTAATGTCTGTTCAAGCTTTGTTTTCACGTCTAGAGACTGAGCCGCTAAGAAAATGAGATGCAGAGTCGCGGAACCGACTAATTCACAATTGACTCTGTAGAGTATCGGGCCAATGCGGAAGATCGACAATTCTGTTCGAAAAGTAAAATTCCAAGATTAGATAGGTCAGAGTGATGATAAACGATAAAGGATTTTGGACCGAGTTAAGATTTGTCCAATTTTTATTAATACCGAAACTGATGTTCTATTATCGTTTTCATGTCTTAATTATATAACTAATATCCTATATATCAAGGAAAAATTAATTTTCATCCTTTTCCAACGAATAGGATGAATCTTCTTATCGATAAAAATTGGACAAATATTACCTGATGCAATATCTTTCTAATTCCGATTAATTATGCTTCATCGTTAATGGAATATTATCACCAATTAATTTCGCGATCGCAACGCATCGGCCTCGTTCACACGACTTGAAAAGACAGGGGGTATAATAATGGAAGGGGGTTGAAAAATGCGGTTCCTACAATTTGCACACGAGGTTGGGGAGTCGCTGAGCCAAGGAGGTATAGTTCCGCGAGTCTCGAATGTGGAATGAGGTGGGGTTTGGGGCTGGGAAGGAAGAAACCGGTGGAACGAAGAGGAAGGAAGGGTGGAAGGAAAACCTGCCTGGGAAAAGCAATCAATCTTTGAGAGGCAGATGAGTGCGAACCTAAAATATAGGGCAACACAAATTTAGTCTGGTCTTGGAGAGCTTGGGGTTGGTTCGTAGAGCGTGCGAGAACCACCCTCCCCCTCCTTCAATCCCCAACCACCAAACTCCTACCCCTACCGTTCGGCGTTTTCGCCGACCATACCAACCGTCCGTCGGTCGGTCCGTTGTGCCATCGGTCGGTCGGTCGGTCGGTCGGTCGGTCGCTCGGTCCGTCCACGTGTCGACGTGAATGCGCAACCGCCCGGCTTGTAATCGATATTGCCGACAAGGTACCACGCCCTGCACCTGCGAGATGTGCCGGGATGCAACGTGAACCCAGCTCGCGTTCTCTCTCTCTCTCTCTCTCTCTCTCTCTATTATACACACACACTGACTCAGTCTCCATCTCTATTTCTGTTTCTCTCATCCGACGATGCAATTCCTCCGACTCCTTTCTCGTTATGTGTACTTCGGTGTGTTATGTCGAGGCCCGGTACCCTCAGTAAGGAGACATAACCACGGGCAATGGATGAGGGTAAGGCGAGAGCTCGGTCTGATTATTCAGGGGTTATTTCTACTTTCAAGTAAATAGGATCATTATGCGCGGACTACGGATGCGCGACGCGATAAGTCGGTGTATCCGATTTAAAAAAAGAATCTTTCTACGAACGCAAAGAATATTTATATGATTTTGCGATGTCAAATTATTTAAAAGATGATAAATTATGATATTTAAGTCAAATTTGATTCTACGGGATCGGATTAATTGAACGCGATGAATTTTAAAAAATGTATTCAAATATCATAAATTTATCTCGTGTCGAATGAAAATCGATAGTTAGGTTCGACGGATTTTTCTATATAAACGTATATTTGAAGGATTGAGCCGAGAAAAAAATAAATCTATGTCTGATCATTACTTGGACTAACTACTTGGCATCCGCGATATCCAAAATTCACAGCGAAATACGCTTTCGAGCGTTCGATATTTTTTTTTCCGAATGAGATGAAAAATAATGAAGCACCCCCTCGTACTCGTGCAATCTGACGGGGAATGAGTAAGCCAATTTCCGGTGTTCGGAAATCGGTGCGGAAGCATTCGAAATTGCCACGCCCTGGCAAGTTGCATAAAAATTCGAATATAAAAAGAAAAATCTATAAAATAAACCGTAAAAAAAAAAAGAAAATAAAAGAGACACAAAACACAAATAAAAGGAGGAACATTCTCATACGAAGAAATTGCATCCGTGGCACGCCCTTGCGTCCGGGTTATCTCAAAGAAACGGAGCGGTGCTAAAGATATGAGGAGAAAAAAAAAATAATACCGAATAAAGGCGCGAGGGGCTATTTCTTTTATCTTTCTCACCCCCTTCGCGGCCCTAGAGATATTCGACTGAATAACTAAATATACATATCTATATATATATATACACATGTGCAATATCCACAAATACATACATACATATATATATATATATATAAACGTATATGAACAGGAAGAAAATGGGAAATGAAGAAGAAGAAGAAGAAGAAGAAGAAGAGGAGGAAGCTGAGGAATAATGACAAAGAGCAACGACACGCTAACGACGAGGGAAAGGTGGAGAGGCGGATGGGAGGGGTGGGAGATATCCTACGGAATTATCGATCGGCGTAAACTGCAGCCGAGTAACCCAGCGGCCTCGCTCGGCCGGCGCACCTGCAACCCTTATGTATACGTATAGGGTGTATAATACACAGACGTAGCACGGCTTTCCTCCTCTCGACGCAGACAGTCCAGTTTCGTTTCCGAGTGTTCCGAGTGTACGAGAGAGAGAGAGAGAGATAGTGAGAGAGACAGAGAGAGAGAGAGAGAGAGAGATAGTGAGAGAGAGAGAGAGAGAGAGAGAGAGAGAGAGAGAGAGAGAGAGAGAGAGAGAGAGAGAGAGAGAGAGAGAGAGAGCGCAACGGACTTTACCCCTCTCTTATGTATTGGTACCGTATGAACGGGAGAGAAGGTTGCATGCTGCAGGAGCAGAGACGACGCATCGATAGGTGTCGTAGGCGAGTGTGTGTAGCTGGTCCGGTATGATACAAGCCCGAACAGTGCCCCCCCCCCTCTCCTCCCACGCATGGTCGAAGGGAGGGGTCGACGAGTTTGACCGCTTCTGCTCCGTGTGTGTACCATTCGATACTTTTACGAGGGGGTAGTTCACTCGCTGCCGTCTCTTCGTTCTCTCTCTCTCTCTCTCTCTCTCTCGCTGTCTTTCTCTCTTTCTCTCTGTCGTCATCACGGCGTGGATTAATCGCCGAGGTCTACTCTCGTCGACGCCTGTTGTCTACCGCTCGTTCTCGCTCCGTCCCTCATTTCTCTACCCTCTTTCAACCTCTTCCCCCGATCCTACAAGGCCTACGTCACTTTCGCATAAAATTCAACGAAAAATATACCTACATTATTTGTTTCTTTCTTTCTTGCTTTTCTCACTTTCTAAAGCAAACGACGTTTCGATTATTATCGGACAATTTATATTTGTCGCGTTTTAGGGTTGAAGTAAAACATATTTTCGCGAGGAAAATTATACCCTCGTTCGTTATAATTTGTAGAAAAAAAAGATTTCTCACGACTGTGAATAATTGGAGAAAAATTATCGAGATGTTTGCGACAGCGAAAGGTGTGAAAAATTTAATTTTCATAATACGTTCGAATTCACGACTTTTTCGTTTAAAAAGAAACAGAGAGAGAGAGAGAGAGAGAGAGAGAGAGAGAGAGAGAGCGAATTATGTAACGAGATAAAAATAATTTTTCCTACGTCGAAAAAATTCGCTCGTCACCTTGTACGACGTTCGAACGACGATAAATTTGTTACACCTATCCTTTGCCCATTATTCTCTCGACTCTCGAGTCGAGGGGTTGGCGCGACACGTATAAAAAAAATGAGAATATTCGGGTGATTTCGGTAGCGTCCATTGTTCCTTTTTTTTTTTCGCCTTTATCATCGTTATTCGCTCCGACGATTCCTGCAGCATCACCGCAGGGCCTGTATCTCGGCTAAGGACGTTACGCAAGGTCGATTCATTGATTAATTCGCGAAAACGCGAGAGCGAGGAAGACGCGCGCGTAAAGCTCGCTCGCGAGCGAGACACGGTGAACGAGAGGGTGAGAGAAGAACCGAAGGCCAAGAATATAAAGAAAGAGAAGGCAGGACCTCGAAGGATAATGGAACAAGGGGATTCCGTCGTTACCGCGTGGTTCTAACTCACCAAGAGAGAGAGAGAGAGAGAGAGAGACAGAGAGACAGAGAGAGTGTGTGTAAGAGAAAGAATGAGAGAGAGAGAGAGAGAGAGAGTAAGAGAACGTGGGGGATTCCCCGGCAGCTTCGAGATGGTTGGCACCAGTGTCGCTCGTCCACGACGACGCCTTCGTCGCGTCATTCTCATCCTCGCGGTCCACGTCAGTAACGATATATATATATATATGTACATATATGCATGTATATATATATATATATATATAAAGCATTTGTGTCTCGTAGTCGAAGCTCGAGCGCCCCGGGGGGACCGCGGCCGTTGCCCGAGTTACCGCCGGGCGTCGACGGGCTCGCGGCAGTGCCGAGAGATGATGACGAGGCGACGGTGGCGGCGGTGGTGGGGAGTGGCGGGAGGCACCAATGGAAAGCGCGTAAAGGGCAGGAGAAGGGGGATTGGAAACGTGAACCAACAGCGAAAGGAGTGCAGTGGATGGCAGGACGGGAGGACGGGAGGGGAAGAAGGGCGAGGGGGGGGAGAGAGAGGAGAGGGTTGGAAGAGGGAAGAGTAGCGCGAGAGTGGGGGTGCGAGAGATGAGGCGGCGAGTGGTTTGCAAGTGAGCGAGCGTTATATCTGATATTAATTATCTTAGCGATGACGTAAAGAGGCTATTCGTGTCAGGAACCGGTTCTTCGCCTCGGTAGAGTAAGATTTTCTTCAAACTCTCGCCCTCGCTCGCTCTCTCGTTTTCTCTCGCTTCCTTCTATTCTCTTCGATCGTTTTCTCTCTCTCTCTCTCTCTCTCTCTCTTTCGCTCTGTACGTCGTTTATAGAGCTCACTTCAGCCTGATCCAGTCACATAAGACTGTTGGATAGCGAGAGATGGGAGGGGGCAGCTTTGGGGATAAAGATGGTAGGGTAAGAGAGAGAGAGAGAGAAAGAGAGAGCGAAGAAAAAAAGTGTGCGAGGCTTTCTCAAACGACGAGAGAAGCACGCGTACTTCAATCTCGAGATTATCCGTAACTGCTTGGCCGTTGACGAAATAAAATCAATTTTGTAGAACGTTTTTTCTATCACAATGCTCGAGCTCGAGTGGACGAGAGTCTTAATTTTCATTGATTTTGTTGGTTTTTTTGTTTGTTTCTTTCATTCTTATTTTCTTCGAGAAAAAAAAGTCGAAACGCGACCCGATGAAACGACGTACGAGAGAGAAGCTTGTGACGCTCTTTTTCGCCGGTGAAAGATACGAGCGTCGTGAGTTTACGATGTTTTCCTCACCCTTCGCCGCACTTCGTAAAATTTTATCGAATTTATTATTTTTTATGATTTTTTTTTCACGAGTCCGTGTCTTTTTTCTTCTTTATTTTTTCCAAGAATTTTACGCGCCAAAGTAAAACGAGCCGATCCTATCGTTCGCTCCTAGTCGTTTATAGATTTTTAAGAAAAATACGAAAGTCACGAGTTTTCACCCCGTGGGAGTCAGGAATTCAACCCCTTTCGAGGGAGTGGAGGACGAAGTTCGAGTTCGCGAGATACGCGGGAACAAATTGACATCGCTACGCAGCGAGATAGACAAGACATTCCAGGTTTACCCGGGATGAGAAATTACCTTATCAAAGATTAGTACGAGACCGATTTCTCCAACGCTCGAGGGTGATCTTGTCTTTTCTTACTTGGGGTGGTAAAATCAGATTTCGCGAATCTTTCGAGGTTTCTCATTTCGCGACCCTACGTGCCGAAATCCGTTTAATTCGCGTCTCCTTGTTTTTCTCCATCACTCGCAAGGGTGAGAGAGAGAGAGAAAGAGAGAGAGAGAGAGAGAGAGTTACGTGATGCTTCTACATTTTCCGATACATTTTCCTACGAAAGAATTGGCCCGTAAGCACGAGGAACAAGAGAAAAACAACAATAGAGTTTTATAATGCTTATAGTGATGTAATAAAGGGCGCGCTTCTACTCAATGGTAAATAAATAAAAAAATATATAATAATGCCCGTGCCAAAGTGCTATAAATTTTCGATAAGGTCAATCGAGCACGTTTAGAGACATACGGTGAACAGAGAAATCGTTGACCCATTTTCTTTTTCGTTGTTTTTTTTTTGTTTTTTTGTTTACTTCTCTCGCTCGGACTTTCGACAAAATGACCCTTCGTGTCCCTCTGATCGAGAAAGGGGAGAGAAATGGGGTGCGAGGTGGAGAGATATAAAAAGGGAGTGAGAGAGAAAGAGAGAGAGGGATGAAAAAGCTCCGTAAATAACGAATAGCCCATCGAGCCTGTTTGTACTACTCGAGGCAGAAAATCTCTTTCCTGTACTCTCGTTCTTTCCTTTCACGTTTCTTTATTTTATTTTATTTTTTTTCCTGGCGCCGAGATAAGGGTTGGTCATCCCCTTCGGAATCTATTCGCCTGCCCCCCTCCGTCCCCCGTACACCCTATTCAACCGTATCTCGAAAACGAAGATACGAAAGGTCGAGTTTAAAAAATTCAGCCCCTAAAAATGTGTAACGAAGTCGTGACCTCGTCGTGAAATTGAATCCAGCTAATTAAATATCAAATGTAGACAGACCACTTTCTAAATTCGATTCTCGACTCGATAACATAATTCATTGACTTTTTATCGTTAAATAGAAACAATAAAACAACAAAAAATAAGTTTCATGCAAATTTTATCATACTTATCGATTATTATTGAACGAACAAAACAAAAAGAAAATTTAATTTCTTTTTCTAGAAAAAAAAAAGAAAAGATATTAGAAACCAACGATAAAAATTATTCGGTGATAATTATTAATAGAATTTATTGGAGAAGGAATCGAGTTTTTAATTTAAATGACGGAGACTGTGAAAAGTTGCCGATGAGAGGACAGCGAAGGAAATAAGATATGGAAGAGAGTAGAGAGTAGCTCTTCGTGATGGGGGACTGTGTGGTTGGGTCGAGGATTCATGAAGTGGCCACTTGGCTGAATTTGAACAAGGCTTATATCACCAAGGCGTTTACAAGGGCCGAGAACAGTAAACCACGACGAGCGCGAAAGTGTGTATATGTACGTGTTTGTTATATATATATATATATAACATGAATTTCGTCACTGCGAACTCACAATTACGTCACAATTTTCTTTTTCATTTTTTCCTCGATGACGGCATTTTTCTACCACCAAGTTTCATATTTGTGATCGAAAGATGTGCGTAACACACGCGTGATGTGATATATCGGGGTGTCGAATACGTAGAGAAAGAGAGAGGGAGAGAGAGAGAGAGAAATAAATCCATTGGGAAACGTAGTGAGACCGACGGCTGACTAAATACTGACTTTGCTACTTGGCGAGCCTCGAGCTTGTTTCCCTTTATTTTTCTCGTGGATTTACAGAAACCTCTACCGGTATCGCGTCCTTCGCACCATTAGCAGATACTTTCCGAGCGAAGGATAATACAATTTCCATCGTGTCAACATTTTTATCCCCGGTCGTAGACGCGTGGGAATACTTTTTAAATGAAAAACTTGAAAAGTCTGCTTTTTTTCATTACGTTTTTTTTGTGTTTATTTCATCACTCGTCGACGATCCTTGACACGAGATATTTTCTATCGATAAAGCTCGTTCTTCTACGCGTATACAAAATAAAATAGCAATATTATTCGAGTGTTTGACGAATACGAATTGAAACGAACGTGGGGTTTTTTCTCACGTCGAGAAAAAAAAAACGATAAGTCCGCGATATTCCCAGATTCCAGTTCGCGTGGGTCTTTCAGTAAATTTATCCCAATATTTCGCTGGCTCAGAGGGGTGCAAGATTTCGTCGTAATTTGTTTCTTATCTCGCTACTTCGCTCTCACTCTCTCTCTCTCTCTTTCTCTCTCTCTCTCTCTCGCTCTGTCTTTCTTCCATCCGAGGTTTACCAGAGGGTTGGAAAAAACGAAAGAAAATTTTCCTCGAGGGCAGAGAAAAGGCGAAAAAGAAGGAGAAGAAGCAGAAGAAGAAGAAAAAAAATAGCACATCGGGCTACCAGGTCTTCCGCGTTAATCCAAATTTGCCTTCGTCACCGAGAGGACGTCGACGACGTCGATGAAGTATAATACGTATTCTCAGCCCCTCCGTGCAATTTCGGCGAGGGGTGAACAGCCCCAATTTCTTCTGTTTTTTTTCCTCCCTCCCTCCCTCTATCTCATCGTTGAGTGATCCCGGCGTGTCTGCGGCATCTCAGGTATATACTTTTCGTTCTTAAGAAATGTTCTTTTTACTGCCCCCAAAGAAATCACTTCGAGCATTTCCATCCCCCCGAAGCTTCGTCTCTCTGCCTCCTCGTGACGCAAATATCACGCGCCCTTATACCTCACTCTTGCAACTATATACGTATATATATATATATATATATATATATATGTGTGTGTGGGGAAGAGTGTCTACTATACATAAATAATACATGTAAAGACCCCCTGGGTCCTCGTTCTTTCATCCCTCAATTTTTGGCTGACAACGCTCGTTTTATTTTTCTCACCCTTCGGTTCTTCATTTTTTTTCTCCTTATACGTTCCACGCTCCTCTATCGTTCCTCGCGATCGACACATTCTTGTTTTTTTTTTTTTTTTTTGCCTATGCTTATTTCTACGCGTATAGAGTGAGAGAGAAATAAAAATTTGCGAAATTTTTATATATATATGCGATTAAAATCGTTGATGCGTAGAGGGAGAGAGAGAGAGAGAGAGCGAGAGGGATGAAAGGGGTGGGAAGGAGCGCCAAGGACGCGTCAAGGTGTGGCGGACCGTTGCCATGGCAAAATTATATATACACATCTGTTTTCCGGCTCTTTCCGAGCGTGAGAGGCGAGTCCCGGGCCCGTGGAGAGAGGAAAAAAAATGATTCGTCTCGTCGATCAAACATCGTTGCGTTATTTTTCCCGTAAAGCACGAAAATGCAAGGATTTCACGATAAGAAAAAAAACAACCAATCAATCGCGTTAACGTCCATTTCTCGTAATGTTTCATCGTTTCGAGAAATTAATTCGCACAATTATAAACTCGATTACGATTTATCGGATCGAAAATTCATCCTTTCGAAATGAAAATATAATCTTCTTTTTGTTTTTCATACGAACAAATCCAAATTTTTTGGAAGATCGAATCGAGAGATAATTTTAGCATCGGGATAATTCATAAAATCATGCTGAAAGCTCGTAGTAAATATTAAGCTAATTTAAATCAAAATACGATTTGTGTGTGTGTGTACGAGTGTTTCCTTTTTTTTCGATTCTTTCCGGGGAAATCACGAAATTCGTTAGTCACCATCGTCGAGAGCAAACGAACGTTTTTCGACGCGATAAAACAATCTCCGATTAATCAGAGGGGTTTCGCCCGGGGTGGTACATACCCCCCTCCCTCCCTCTCTCTCTCTCTCTCTCTCTATATATATATATATATATATTTGTGTGCGTGTGTACACACGTATATAAAGAAATATATATATGGTATGTATGCGAAGTTCAGGAAGGTTTTGGTGAGCCCGGGGCACTTTGGCAAGCGTACGGCCATATACGCGTTGCGTGAGCCCAAGAGGGCGCGAGAGCTTTCATCAACGTTTTCCGGAAACTCGATCGACCGTTCGTTCGATCGTTTGGTAGAAAAGGGCCAAGGGATTGCAAGAAGGAGTGAGCGAGAGAGAAGCAGAGAAGGGGACGGGGGTGGCGATTGAAGGGTTGGCATGAGATAAAAGGGGTACGGATCGTATCTAGAAAACTCCAATCCTCTTTTACGGCTGAAGTGCCGAGCTTTTATACACGCATGTATATATAAGTATATATACATATATACATATATACATATATATAGTATATATATATATATATATATATATACATATAGTATATATAATATATGTATCTACATGTGCGTGTATACATAAAAGTGAGGAACCATAAGGGATGAATGGAAGGGGAGATGACGAGGGGGATGAATGAACGAAGGGACCGAGAGGTGAAAGGCCCTTCTAGCCAGTTCGCTAGGTCGGTCATTGCCGATATTGGCCGGCGTATCTTCCGAACCCAAAGCGTAAAACTAAGAGAGAAAATATACTGGAGGAGGGGTAGGGGGGGGTTGGAAAGCATAGGGGTTGGTAAAAAAATCGAGAGGGAAAGAAAGCTCGAAGCGTTTTCGACCCTCATCGAGATTATCGTCCCAAGGGTCTCGTATCTCGTTAGGGCTGCGTTAAAGTCGTATCCTCTTTGTGCTACGCTCCTACCACTCTCATCGTTGCCACGAGAAGATTTTGCATCCGCGCGAATAAATTCTCCATTCGAAATAATTTTATAAACTAATTAGGAATCTTTTTTGTTTTTGTTTTGTTTTGTTAAATTCAATAATACTCGCGACGAAAAAGGACGCACGAGTCTCGTGTATTTTTTTCACAGATTTTGGTCACTATAGATGTTCGTAGGGGGTGGGGATTTTGTTTTGTTTTTTTTTCTTCTCGAAAAAATAATTTTGCTTTTATAATTAGAAATAAAAATGAGAATAAATTTTCATTATCTCTCGGAACACGATAGAAATTATTTTGATCGTTCGAAAAGTCGAATGGGCCCTCGTGCGATGGGTGACCGTCTGACTGTAGCCAAAAAGGAAGAAAAAAGGGGGTGAGGATGGAAAACGAGAGATGGGGGCTATCGATCGTGACCAACGGAAAATTGCGAGCCCTGGAATTCCCGTCACGTGCGCAGCCAGCAGCAGCAGCAGCAGCAGCAGCAGCAGCAACTACAGCTCAAGCCCGGGTAAGGGCAGAGCCTGAATTCCACGTACTACATCACCAACGAGAAGGAGAGAGAGAGAGAGACAGAGAGGAAAAGAGACGAAAAGAGGAAACCGTGTGGACAGATAGTTCGGAACAGAGACACGGAGGACTTGTTCGCCGTCGTCGTCGTCGTCGTGGTAAAAGGGGTAGAATTCTCTATCTAGCCTCAACGTAACCCAGGGAATGATTATTCACAGCATTTTCTCTCACTTTTTTTTCTCACTGTCTCTCTCGTTCAATTTTTTCGGTCGGTTCGACGCACTAACTTCTCTTTCGCGTACCCATAAAATTGTTCACCCCTTCCCAACCCTTCATCCCCTATCAACCTTCGCGAATTCAGAAAATTCCCAGATAACGTTTTATTGTTTGTCATTGTAATTTATGATGAGAGAGAGAGAGAGACAGAGAGAGGGAGAGAGAACAAGAAAAATGTTTAATTGAAAAACAAGAACGTCGGGGCATGAACTTTTGTACGAGAGGGGGTAACGAGGCTCAGCTGTAAACACGAATTAATATCAAAAAATATCCTCATATTTTCGAGAAATGTAAATATATATATATATATATATTTCTCGTTGAGATCGAAACGGGCGGGTCGGTGACCACCATTGGCAACCCCTGAGGGTTAATGGCTACCTGCGGTGAGTCGCGACACGGTTTATCGCATGAAAGTATAATTTTACGAAATTATGCCTAATTATAATGGCCGAACCGTGTTTTATGCAGATTATGGTATGAAATGTTGATACCACGTGTACACGTGAATTTCTCGAATACGTCACATCGTCGAGAAAATATTGATATCTCGTTCGAACGAATTATCGAATAATGCAAGAAAAAAATTAATATACAAAAAAAAATTCACAATTTCAACTATTTGACTATTCGATCTTCGTCCATAAATTTCGTATTGTCGAGGATCATCGCGGGAGGTTCACTTTGAGAATCAGCGACGAAGACACGACTACGCAGGTCGATGTCGCGAGGTAAAGTGGATTTCGCGGTAGGTGCGACGTAGAAAAAGTGGTTGTCTCGCGGACTGTCACTTATAGATAATTCGCAAACGCCATCTCGTTGTCCTTATCTTCTACCGGCTTATCGATGCCTTCACCCTTCGTAAACTTCCCGTGGAGGAAAAATTGGAAACGCTCTCATAAGTATCGAGTATTTTCATACGAAAAAAAACATACAATCATATAAAAAAGAAAACAAAAGAAAAAGAAATAGGGAATGAAATTTAGGGGATGAAGTTTTGTTTTTAATAAAAATTAATAAATAGCTCGTATTCGAGTTGGTCAGGGTCGAAGGGTTGCGCGAGGTAACGCGAAACATCCCCTACGTAAGAATCCACATTCGTTATCGCTATTGAGAGAGGCTGGTAGACAGTCTGGTCGAGAGAGCAGACCGCGACGTTTTTTCTCAAGTTCTCGAGGGATGAAAAAAACACACACACACACAACCGAGGAGTTTAGCCGAGTGTTTCACCGTAGTGAGCCAATTACAGGGTGAGAACGAGAAAGGGCGAAAGAAGAAAAAAAAGGGAAAGAAATGACGAAAAAAACAGTGGAGAGAGAGAGAGAGAGAGAGAAAGACAAGGGCAAAAAAATACAGGAAAATCACAAAAAAAAGCGTGATGTAGAATTAGACGCATGGAGCAGACGAAAAGAGACGAGGAGAGAGCTTTTCTCGGTGAGTAGAAAGGAAGAAGAAGAAGAGGATGAGAGAGAGAACGAAGAAAGAAGATGAAGAAAAAAAACGAGAAGAAATGCTCTATCTACTTTGCTTTCTTTGTAACGCAAGGTATAATGCCTTACACGTCTTTCTGGCCCCGCAAGAACCGAGCGAAAAAAGAGTGAGATAAGAAAAGAAACGGAAGAGCATACAAGTACCAACAGCGAGCGGCATTCAATCTGTTCTGTATATATATATACATATATACATAAGTGTACAGAATCTTACATACACATATACATGTTACATATCTCGCAAGCACGATCAATAATACCCCATTTTTGTTCTTTTTTCGTCTGTTGCAGAAGCCGACTATACCTTAGATGATTCCTTTTGGAATGAGGAAACTCCAGTCGGTGAGTTAGTACGGAAAAACAAAAACAAAAACAACAAAATATCACAAATTTTTCAATAATATCGCGAGAAATTCATGAAGTAAATTTTGTTCGTATTCGCGAGATAAATTTTCATGTCGATGACGAGTCTCTCGATAAAAAATAATATTAATCTTTGATTATGTATGATCGACTGTGGGCACTCGTGTGTGTGTGCGTGTGTGTTTTTGTGTGTGTGTATGGGAGGTACAGGGGTTGAAAGAGGAATGTAACGTAAACATTTAAAATGCGCTTCCTTCATTACGGTAGCGACCGCGACGTTGTACGTTCCTCCCTTATATCGGGGGTACCGTAACCGGACACTTAATATGCGCATATTTCTTGGTCCATTTCTCGACCCATCGCTCGAGGCTACGTTTTCGCATTCCCTTGCACGCCAAATGGCCCCCTACCCTCTCCCTCCTACTGCTTCTTCTTCTTCTTCTTCTTCTTCTTCTTCTTCTTGGGGCTCTTCATCTTTTTCAATTCCTTTTACTCCCCTCGCTTTGTAACCGTCATTCGAGTGGATGCACCGCACACACACGCACAGACACACAGGACCCCGGCCTGAATATTTACCATTTTTTTACGTACAACCAGAGGGTTGTTGTACGACGAAGATTCGTAAAATACAACAAAAAAACACACAAAAAAAAACTGAAATTTTGTATTTTTTCTTATTCGCATTTTTTTAATTGAGTTCGACGATTAAAAGCGATAGAACGAATTTGGAAAATATTCTCGAGTCTCGCGAATCGCGACGAAGGAAAGAGCGACGGTTTTTTGTTGTTCACCCCCCAAATCGTGACACAATTGAAAAAAAAAAAAAATTTTCTATAAACGCATCCACGAACGTTATGCCCCACCCTCGTCGCTTTCGTTATCGCGTGCAAGAATCTCACCCCCGGACAATCCTCGAAACTTCCCTGTCTCCCGTTCTACCAAATCCACCCTCGACCCTCGAGGTTCCTACGGTTGAACGTGAGGGAGACAAGTAGGTCGTTTCGTAAATGTCGAAAAAAAAAAAACGAGCGAAACCAGAAATGTGGCAAAGTATCGAGAGAGAGAAAGAGAGGGGGAGAAGTAAGACAAAGAGGGTGGGAAAAAAGAAGCGTACGCGTTATTCTTCGCATCGACATTCAAAGATTGTCTAACTCGGATGAAACCAACCCCCCCCCCCCCCCACTCGCCGAAAATGCCACGATTGTCTTCTTCGACCCACCCTCGTGGTTCGTCCCCCTCATCCTCTCTATAACTCTCACCACTGCCAAAACGTAGCAGCGTGTCGAAGCGAAAACATACTTTTCCGTGTTAAAATAGAAAAAGCAAAATAATAGAAAAGAGAAACGAAACAAACGAGAAGGGAGAAGGGACAGGAGACGGGGGGTGAGAGAGAAAGAAGAAGAGGGATGAAAAGATGGAACCATTCCTCGTGATTTCTCCTCACGGCCTTTTCGCGCTTAAAGCTTCAACCCCCCTCCCGCCTACGGCCCGTTACGTTTTTCGCGGTTTTTTTTTTGTTTCTTTCGCTTTCGACAGATCC